>UNPT01000750.1:0-12098 GCA_900536445.1 Hymenoscyphus occultus | reverse complement strand
CTCCCCCCCCCTGATACAGGGGGTAGGGGAGAGGGTAGCGCCTCGGGAGTACATGCCCTCGAAAGGAAATGTACGCTTTAGTATATAGGAGAAGTAATCAGGTCGTTTAGAACAAAAAACCTGATTCGAGAAAAAAAGATGCTGACACTGTCGCTATATGGATTGTCGGTATTCTTAAGATCTTTGTAAACTACCTTACAAAGGACTTCCATAACGTTTTTTTGCCTTTCCTCGAGTAAAGAGAGCCTTAATATCTTATTCCTTTTACGTCCCTGACGGCGACTATCGCTAGAGACTATGCTTTTCCCGCCTCATCCTTCTTCGCTTTCGCCTCCTTAGCCTTCTCTAACTTAGGACAGGGAGTCTTTAAGTTATAGTTAGGAGAATCACAATAAAAGCACAAGCTATACTTTATTTGATATTCCTTCCGAGCCTTCTTCTCCTCTAACGTAACCGCGCGCTTCTTGTCTTCGATATCCTTCTTAGTCTAAACCACCTTGCTACTAATCTTTAGAGCGTCCAAATCCACAGGATCACAACTAGAGTGCGCCGTAGAAACAGGAGCCGAAGTAGGCGGAGGAATAATAGGTTGTGGAGGACTACTAGCAGACTTCTTATTAAGAAAATTCTCACTAAAAACGCGGCGGCAGACATGGTCGGCATCTCGTACAAGGGTAGCTAAATTCGTAAGAGGGAGTTTGTCGTTATAGAGAGGGTTCTGCAAAACGCGATCAGCGACCCTAGAATCTAGAGCATTTTGTAAGAGGGTGCAAGCTTCGTATCCTTAAGAGTTTAATACTATACAGAGGGATAAGAAGTTAGTAAGGAACTCGTTAGTTCTTATATTATCTTATTAAAGTTTACAGAGCTTGTTAAAGGCATTACTACATAAATAGGGATTACCAAAGGTATTGCTCAAGGTAGTAAAGATATCGTTAACAGATTACAAAGCCGGACCGTACTCTCTAAGTTCGTTAATATAAGGGTTAATATACTTGCGTGCTTCGCCTTCCAAAGTGCTTAAAACATAGTTTATACGGTTAGTCTTATTAGTCCACTAATCCCGATTCTACTAAAGCTTGATTCTTGTACTAATAAGATAGCTACGAAGGTTAGAGGGAGATCGAAGCTTACTACCGAATTTAACAGGATTAGGATATACTAGGGAACGCGCAACGTAGACTTGTTATTATTATAAAGTATTTACTAGTAGGGGTATAGGAGCAACTGGAGCTGTTTAAGCAGTAGTTCGAAGCTTACTGTTCTATTTCTAGAGTACGACGAATCGATTATAGAGTTATATATACTTATTCTAGAGTTTCTAGGTGTCTTCCTTTACTTCCTCTTCGTCTCGAAAGGCCTCTGTATATACTTGTCTAGATGTTTCTAAACCCTCGACGATGCCCTTAAATATTTGTTAGAATACTTAAAGGTTTCGGGTCGCGGCTTAGGAGAGTGTCTACGGGTCGTTACAGTAATAGTAAAGGTTATTAGCATCAAAGTATTCTAGTTAAGGTTAAGTTTGAGGTTAAGGGTCTAGTAGGTTATTCCAAGGCACGAATCCGCTAGGTGGTTGTGGATTTTGGTCTCCAGCCTAGCCCTCGAAGCCTATACTAAAGGCTTGGTTAGCCATAATAGAATACAACAACTATATCGATCGTATTAGTTCGAAAAAGGCGGACAATATATTAGGGTAGGATATTGATTAGATTGTCCGCAAGGAGAGAAGGAGAGAACTCCTCGCGGTGGAACTAACTAAATAGCTACGGAATACCGAATACCCCTATTCACTCAAGCGAATCCATTCACTATAAAACTCGAAATCGAACCTTCACAGAATACTAATTACTTAGACTAAGCTAACCCCTCTAGTTCTAGTAATCCTAATCTAAGACTTTAGAACTTTATACTACTAACTTATAGTAATATTAAAACTAATATTTAAAACTAAACGAGCTATATCTTCAATAACTATATAATTATATCTCATATACCCCAATTAGTAATATAACAGAAGATAGTATAATTGTATACGTCTAAATACTAAGGCTAGTATTAATAGCGCGGCGGATACCTACGACTGGGGGCTGGGGGTCACGTGGCGGGAAGTGGGAGGCCACCATTTATAAAGAGGGTCTGAAGCTGAGATAAGTAATACAGTGTAAATGTTACATGGTAAAACAACAACGATTTGTAGGAGCCCTAGACAATTACTACCTCCATTTTCTCTGACACTAGATTCCACTTATTAACGTCGGTTTTCGCAATTATCATTATTCCAATACGCCTCATGTAAGTTCGCCTGAAGAACTTGCCACGGAAGAACCCGGAAATACGCTTGAAGAATACAGGCCTGAACGCGCGCCTGAAGAACGTGAAATTGTCGGTGTCTTCAGAAGCAGGTACGAGAATCAAAGCCACTCTTTTCGTGATCTGAAATCCCATGACTTGGAGATCACCGTCCCCCAAGTCACTAGGGAAATCCATCCAGCACCTGAAGTTAAGACTCCCGTCTTTGCTTTCTTCTTTGACATCAACGGGCTTTTCGTCGTGGTAAATGTCTTGCTTGGGCAAGAGGAACGAATGTGCAAAGCCCTGGAGTGTGATGGGTACTGGTTCCATGGCTAGAACTGGATCCATTGATGTAGTCGGGCAGTCGATAACTCGTGCCTCAACAGTTGTGTCCATTGCCCATGGATACTCGATTCTGCCAAGTACAGAGGCCCATGACCAAGATGGGACCCGAAATTGAGATGTATGCAGGCGGGTTTTCCGCTGCTCTATCGGCGCTCTCTTCCACAACAGACCCCTGAGTAGGCTTTTACACGAAAGACCTGCAACATTCCGATCACCCATTCTTTTGGCATAATCAATGGCAAGGATTGAAAAATGGAAGAGGTACTCGCTTGGGTTATGGTGGAGGGTGGAGCGGCTTGAGTAACCCTCTACAAGATCACACCAGTGACCATGATCGTCCTTTGCAAGAGCTTCTTTCAGGTCCCTTTGTCGACCATTCTCCCATATAATCCTCTGCCAACATTCCATATATATCTGGGCAGATGTTGAAGTTTGGCCATTGTTAGACAGAACTTGATCTGGTTGGAATACAAGATTCCTCCGTATAAATTTCAACGGACCAAAGTTTATTGCACGGTATCTCCATCTATCGGGAAAATTGTTGAAAGAATCACCACTAGCATCGCTAAAAGCTTCTGTACCAAGCCAACCAATGCCAAATTGTTCATGGGATTGTTGAAGTATCACCGTTGGAACCTTGGACCCCCGTTTAGAAGTCAGTATGCCTGAATCTAAGTCCTCTGTCCCAGGATCCAGATTTATAACAGCATTTGCGTAGTATTTTGTCATCCTTGGAATTTCTCGTTTCCGATCTTCAGCAGAATCAACTATGAGACAAAGCAAGTCGATCCAGATGTAAGATATACCCAGCGCACGAGTAATCACGATAGCGTCTTGGAACGTTCTTGGGAGCCTCGCGATTTCGATACCACTCCGGAGTTTAGAAACTATGTTTCCTGTTTGTAAAAGCCGACCCGTAAGCCAGCAGGGAGTATGTGTGGCATAAGTCACGTTTCTCGCAATTCCGTCTCTATCAATTAGCCGTACCAGACTGTCTTTGCAATCCACTTGAAGAAGTCTGGTAGGGAGAACGTTTATTTCAGAACCTCCCATTGCCAATTCGCAGGTTGGATGATTCGCCACGCAATCTCGAAGCCACGTTGAGATTTGCTGAAAGTCCATTTGAGAGGACAGGTTCTTGTTTACTGGTCTTCCGGGTATTAATGCTGATAACTCGCCACCTGGAAAGATTAGTTATTGGTAGTTATAAGTGGATTCTCCCTCATCATACCTGGGGGGGCGAATAAATGTAAGCGTCCAAAATAACACGAAATACGAACCAGTACGAAAGGGTCGTCTCGTTCCGCTACCAAGCGAATACGCTGAGAACCACAGATTGAGGCGATTTCCTGTGCTTGCAAGATCAGTTCATCGGTGAACCTGTTCTTATACACAGTTTCCTGGGTTTTGTTTTGCAACGATTTCATTGCAGCATAGTGGGCCAACGCTTCATGAATCAGGATGCATAGACCACAGCGTGTGGACTCTCTTTTTAATTGATCGAATGTCCCATGAAGAAATCCGCCGTCATCTCTTAGCTCCTCAAGCGTGATTGTGCTGCACCTTTGACACAAAGTGTTTTGTTGACTATTCTGTCCGCATGGAATTGTTTCTCGTAAAGGCCATGTATCATACCGTGGTACAGTAGATAGGAAAGTCAGATGGCGATACACATCCCAGCGACTTTTCAAGACTTCTGAAATAAGGTTGTCGAGTTTTACTCTCTGGTCATGCTCGATTGTCCGCGAATGATCGAACCAGAAGTCTATTGCGTATTCAAGCAAAGGAAAAGCAATTTGGGCTTCTTTAGATTTAGGTTTCATAGTGTGGAGGTTGAAATAGATGATATATGCAAGGGACGCTTCTGCAAGCAAGCGGTGTCCTGCCGATAGCGTTAATTTGTATTCTCTTGCAGGGCTCTTGGAAATCTCGTCTCCTGTCAAGTATTCTATGACACTTGAGTGGGCAAATCTGATTGTGGATTTGTCATGCAGAATATTGGAATCGACTGAGCCTGGTATTCCTTCGTCAAATGCAAACATTCGGCTCTTGACTTCCTCTTGGGTCAAGTTTGGTTTCATATCAACCGTAACCAGACCGCCACAAAGATCAAAGATTTTCTTAGGCAGTTGCAATCGCTTCTTTGTTCTGGGATATGGTACTTCAGAGATGATGACCTCTGCCAGTTCTTCCAAACGAAGAGGGCGGGATGAGCATAGGAGCCAATTCAGAAGAACTTTTAGTGTATTTTTTGAGGAACCTTTCTCGACAGAACATAATGCGCGCTCGTATGTATCGTTGAGTGATTTTGGTAGGGAATCAAGTGCTTTATCGAGATTCTCTTGCGTAAGACACTCAGAAATCTCAGCTAGTGGTGCCACAATGTATTGGAAACTGCTAGAACATTAGCCTGTGAAGGAGATGATAGCACGAAGATGGAAACTCACATGCCTTCCGAGCTACGACTCAAAGCATTCTCAATTTTAGCCCTGTTTTCCGCATCCCATTCTCTGAAGTCGCGATTGTTCAAAAGCTGAAAGTTAATATGCTTTCGAATGTCGTTATCCACAACACTACTCTGGATATGAACCTTTTGTGCCGATAATGATACAATAGCTTCTTCAATCTCTTCCATTGTCTTGCTGCTTATTAAAACTCGAACCTCTGGTATATCCCATTTCCGGATCTCTTCCAGAAAATCAAAAACCTCACCGCGCTCAATACACTCATCAAGTGCATCAATAACAATGAATACTGCCTTCGAGAGTTTTAGGAGCCTTTGAAGGAGCTTCTTCAATTCAAAGCAGTAGAAAATGCCATCACCATTGTTGGCTTCATGGTATGCGTCTATGAGTATTTGTTGAGACCGGCTTGACTTCCGAGCTAGTTGAAAAACTAAAGACTTGAGAAGTGTTTCGTTGACTTGCGACCGTTTATCGGTGAAGGTAAAGTAGTGATAGAGAACAACAGTTGTCTCGTTGGCGCATTCTTCTACCAACTTCTCAATTACTGTCGAGCTACGGATACGTTAGCTCAAAACCCCGGCCCCCAAGAGAAACCTTACCAAAGAATCGTTTTGCCGCACCCCACTGGTAACCAATTAGCCGATAATCTGCTGATATATATGACAAGACTGACTTGTTCCGTTGAGCCAAAGAAATGAGCCTTGGTTATGAAGCCATTTTGAGAAGATGCTTTGTGGTCCATCAAAAAACCATGAACCAGTTCCCACTTCCTTTCTTTTTCCCTGTGCAGAATCATGAAACGCTCTCTGATCAAAAATGGAATTAGGTGCAAAAAGCCAGTGGGAGACTGTTCGCCAAGTGGGCTGAGTGTTTTCGGGTACGACTGATGGTAAAACACTATTTATGGAAGGACCTGGGGGTTGACCTCCTACGTTGTGGCCAAATTGCACTCTTCCTCCGCATCCATAGACATTGACAACGTTATTGGAAATTTCAGTTGAGGTTGACATGATCGAGTGACCGAACTGAGCCTTGCGACAAACACAGCTTAACACACAATTTGCGGGGAATCACTTTTTCATAGCGGGAGAACCGATCGCTTTGTTTTATTTCACTTCACGTACAGTACATATATAACAACTCGACTGGCAGCTCCAGTTGATGCTTGTGTAACATTTATCATGACGAGGTCGATTGGGAAAGCAATTAATATGGGGCTGAGCGCGTGTAACATTGGTGGCGTGTGGTCGACGTCCATTATAGGTACACACAATTCCATGGGGCTGAAATGCGAGACAGAAAACGGTACTACCAGGTACATGCTCCCTTACCTCCACCACAATTTCTAAAATTAGGCATTAACAACTAGAAATAATATCTGTCATATCAAGCCACATATGAAATATTGTTGTGCCCATTGGGCATGACGACAGGAAGAGTTTGTTGCGCTAAATGGATGCGGCAATGGCTATTCAAAAGTTGTATGTATATGTGCCCTCTGCTCTTGTAAAACAAGACAAGCAATTCAAGTCTTTTACTCTTTCCCTCTTGAAGTGTAGCATCGTAGCATCACTCAACACCAGCGCAAACTCACAAGAAGCTCCCTAGATTACAATGGACTTTGCAGGACTTGTACTGAGCACTGTGGCTATTGCGGGACTTTTCAACAATGCAGTGCAGTGCTTCGAGTACGTCAAGTTAGGTCAGGACTTCAAACTCGATTTCAAAACCAGCCAAAGCAATCTTTGTCTCGCCCAAAAACGACTCACACGATGGGGACAAGCACTTGGCCTCGATCGGGTAGCCTCTGAAGAACAGAATTTCCCTATCAATCGAAGCTCTGATGAGGACCGGCGACAGGTTGCACACATTCTATCCCATCTCATTAGTCTATTCAACAAAGCTAAAGAGCAATCGAAATCCTATCATGATCACCCCAGTAATGCAGACTCTCCCTTTAGCACAACTACTGTAATGATAGAGCCACTTAAAACATCTGTCTTAGCCAAACTCAACAGAATGTCAATCAGTTTTGTCAATAGGGCCATCTCAAAATCAATGGAGCAAACGAAATGGGCATTACATGGCAATCAAGCAATCACAAAGCTTGTCAACGACATCATCGGCCTAGTGACTCAACTAGAAATCGCCTTCCCGCCCCCAGCGGACGTCTACAAACAGATTGTCAGCTACGAGGTCGAGGAAGTCACGGAAGATGAGACCGACGAGACACTTACCCAGATACAAGCTACTGCTGCCGTTCCCCAAAGTGGAGGCCCACCTCCAGATCCAGCTTTGGCAGAGGGACTCGAGAGGAAGATCGCCGAAAGGAAGGCCACAGTTTACATCAACAACACAGTTAAAGGCAAGGATGCGAAAGTTCAACAGGGAAACGTTGTTACGGAGAATTATACCGGGCAGTTCGTTGACACGGGAAGCACATATAAGGGAAATCTTGTTGATGGTAATGAGGCCAGGGTAATGTATGGAACGACATTTGGAGGAAAAGGACTTTGGGACTAGAACGATTTTACTTAGTACTGCGGTTTCTAGCCAATAACTTGTTTGTAAACTACGTAACAAAGCAATATTCCCTTTCAAGTTCACTTCTTAGTCCACTCCTCCTCTGACCTAATGTACTATTTATACCGAATTCGACTTAACTTTTGATTCAACCTAGAGTCGTTTCTGATATAAGTTTTACTCCGTCGATTGAGACAGCAAGGTCAAAAAGGATGCTGAAGATATAAAAAACTATAATTGAGGTGATGGTTTCATGTACCAGAACTCTGAAGGAGAACTGGCTTATATAGTGGCTGATATAACATAAGCTGGTCACATGACCACTTGCTTTATTATCGATTTCCGATTTGTTTCAAAATACGTAATCTGATAATATAGATAAAGAGATAGACTCGAGTAATAGTGAAGATTCTGATTAGTGCAGTATATTCTCATTTTCAGACGTCCTTCGCGATAGCTTCAATTTTAACTTTTTAATACAATTACACTTAAAAAGACCGCTTGTTTGCGGAGATTAACCAGTAAAGTGGGCATCGTATGCTTAAAAAGTCTGATGTACATATGCCACCTTGAGGGGATAAGTAAGAAATCTAGGCCGGATTCGGGATGCTTGGTCAGATGAGGTGCTGTTTTACGACAAGAAAGAAAGTGTATAGTTAACGCAGTTTATAGAGAGAGAGAGAGAGAGCGCGCGAATCTCGAGCAGTACTTGTACTATACATACTAGTGGACAAAACTTCCACAGTCCAACGCTTAATGCCTTGCTTAGATCCGAAATTCTTGCAAAGAGCAAAAAAGAAAATATTATGCGGTGGGAAAGTCATTGAAGGCCAGAAATGAAGAGAGTATGGAGTACAAAATACTGTACTAAGGGTTCTACACAATCCATCACGCCATCCAACCCACCACCCAACCTTAAGAGTCAACAATCAGAACAACATAACCCTCAAACTTCAAATTTCGTCGCATAACTCCTAACCGACGCCGGCAAAAACTCTACCGGCATTCCCCCCTCAACCAAACTCTCATCCACAGCCTTAAAAAGGTGTGTCCGACAAATCTTCAACTGCTTATCTCCATACCCATACTCCGTCGTCTCCTCCACATACGTATCCGTCACATAACTACTCTTCACCCCGTTTATCTCTTTGAAATGTAGCTTTCGGTCTGTAAACGGCCGGGTTCGTGTAGTTGTTTGCATCTTAGGGAATGCGATGAGGATTTGCGACGGGGAGAGCTTGATGTAGAGGGGGGAGCAGAAGGTCCCAAGGTATTTCCAGAGGGCGGTGAGATCGTGGAGGACGAAAGCTCGACGGGAGACGGGGGTTATTAGCATATGTGGTAAGTCGCATGTGAGGGGTTGGGTTTCGGTGGTATTCGCGGGGAGGATTTCGCAATGGGGATGCATTCCGTGGCAGGGTTCTTCGGTGTCGTATTCGTCCTGGTGTTTTTGTTTAGCGAGGATTCAAATCATAGGTGTGAGTGGAGAGGAACATACGCGATTTAAGCCCGCAGGCCGAGGGTTAGTCTTAACCTCCATCTCAATCTTCCCAACTATCAAAGTACCCTTCCCCTTTCCCCACAATTCCTGCCTCCAGAAGGC
Source organism: Hymenoscyphus occultus (assembly GCA_900536445.1). Lineage (NCBI taxonomy): Eukaryota > Fungi > Ascomycota > Leotiomycetes > Helotiales > Helotiaceae > Hymenoscyphus > Hymenoscyphus occultus. Next base: position 2,870 of record UNPT01000750.1, on the reverse strand, counting down.
TTGAAGGGTAGCTGCACCAGATTTAGCGGCCTGATTACCATCTCTTCCATCGAGTCGATGACCACGCGTAAAGACAGCTGTCATACCTTTCTTTGTGATGTATATCTTCTTCAGCCATGGCTTTAAGTGCTTCAGTAATGCGTAGTAGAAGTCTAATAAATCGCCGTGGTTCGGGATTTGCTTGTTGGGGACGTGGATGTAGGGTTCGCACGAGATACGGATTAGTTCGAGGGCATCAAAGAGAGTTGCTTTTTCTGGCTCAGTGTCGGTTCCGAAGGAGGGGGTTTGTTGGACGAAGGCCTGGGGATCATGTTAATGAAATTTTGATATGGTTTAGAAGGGGCTATGTTACCATTTTTTGGTGTGATTGAGGCTTTTGGAAGGGACGCTTGGTGGTTACTTTAGAAGTGGATGGGGAGGTTGGATATTGTCGCTTAATATTTGTAGTTGTTTCTCAAAACGCATTGTGTATCTTACCCAGCTCTTGTTCACTGCCTGAGAAGAGCTGTAATATGTTCGTGCTGACTTGACTTATCCAAGTCAGGCGATGCAAAAGACCTATATTGTTGTCTGTAATAACTAAGTCCTATGTTAGATGCCAAAGCAAGTGTAGCTAGCTAAGTCCCTACGTACTTATAGATGCCATTGTACGCTAGTCCCAAAGGAGCGGAGCTAGCTAATAATCATTCACTATTGTAAAGTGATAATTCGATTCACCCTAAGTTGGTCATTCAAGTGCACAGCTATACCAAAATACAAATCTTCGTATTCATAATCCCTATTAGGCAGTGAGATCAGATATATTACGAGAGATCTTTTAGACTCTAAACAAACTAAACTTAGCCTCAAGAGCCTATGAAGTAAGATACTTGTGCCAGAGACCTAAAAGCCCAAAATAAGTATAGATTCCGAAGTATATGATAAGGACCTTTGATAATTTCCAGAGCCTCCCCTCGCAGACTTGTCGCTACTTAGGCGCTCGTTAAGAATGTCCTTCTGTTTTTTCTATCAAGGAATCAACTAAAGCATCGTAAAGGGAATCGAAACAAATCTAGAGGGAGCTAGTTAAAACATACTATATACTTAAGTACAAATAAGAAAACTCGCTGCTGGTGTTTTGGCTAGAGAAGTAGTGTAGTGGTGGTGTGGCAGAGCGCTATTACACGAGTTGTTAATCCAACCTCGCTAACTCAAAAATACCAAAAAAGATTAAGTCCTCGGGCCTAACTCACCCGAAAATCCAGAAAATCCAGTACTTGGGTAACGCATTCACCAGTCTTGCGAACATCGGCACTTATGCCAATAAAAGAAAGAATGCAACTGCCCTTTACCGTGAGCTGGAGACCTCACCTTGGTCACCAACCTCATGTATTCACATGACGTTCCGTTGGGATTCCACACATCCCATTGGCACCCTCAGTTCCTCAAGCTAAGCTGTATTCGTAGTTGGTACAGAATCTTGAGATGACTCTGTGGGGCAGGGCTGTAGGTAAAGCCGTCGTTGGAATTACAACTGGCTCCTTCGAGAATGGAATCCCAGTTCGTCCGCGGTGGCGACGTTGGCTGTGGGTCGCGATGCGTGATGGTAAAGTCCAAATACCAACTGATACTTCAGTACAGAATTAGTGACATTCACCCGGCTCCTTCCCCTTCCATCCCCGTAAGAAAAAACCATCCACGTGTGTGGATCGTATGGAATACCCGCTTCCTCTCCTAGCGAGAGTCGGACGCCCTATGAAGAAGGGGTTACACTTCACCAATTTTTTTCAATCCTTTTTTTTATGGCTTTTGTCTCTATCTACTAATGTACCTTATCCGTAGAGCAGTATTAGCGCGTTTAGAACGCATTTAAATTATTATACCCTTCAACTATCTACGATAGCCCCATAGATATAAGCAAGGGGATTTCCGGTATTTAGTATAACTAATTTAGGTCGGCACCTACATTCACCCTTCTAGACCTTCGTTGTTTTATCTTCGCCGTCCTATCCTTACCGCTATATCTTTATACCGTAATATCTTAGCTTTGCTTCTCGCGAAGGTATAGAACTTAGAAGAACTAAAAGAGAAGTGAAAAAAGAACTTATCTTACTTATAATTAAAAGTTAAATTTCTTTTATAATCTCTTAACTATCTAAATAAATTAAACTAATCTAACTACCTTCCTTTATTACTTCGATACTTCCTACTCTTAAATAAAAAAAACTAAGTTTATAATTATTTAATAAATACTTGTATTTAAAACATTTAATAGAACTATTATAGGATGTGTTTTGCGTATCGAAGATGACTAAGCAGCCGCATATCGTATCGCATATATCGTTTGACCTTAGAGCACTTGTTGCTTCTACAAACAACAACACCTACAAGCAGTAGGATATTGTTGTACGTACTCTTACGAGTGGGCATTTTCTTTAAGACCCTCCACCAGCCCTAAGCAGACCACCAGATTTAGATAGAGAGTTAGGCCTTAATTGAGCGCTTGGCAGCCTGGGTCCCACTTTGCGAGCGTTGCGCATAGCCTCACAAGTGGCCCAGGAGGCTGTTTGACCCAAATAATATATCCTCACTCGCACGTGAATCTGAGATTAAGCAAAAGAATATTTAGAAGGTAATATACTATTTTTAATAAAGAACTAATTTAGATTTGATTTGATTTGATTTTGTTTAACGTCCGGCGAATACAACTAGCCCTATGAACTAGGTTCTAAACATTCCATATTTGGACAAAAGACGCTAGGGGGGTGCCCTAGAGGTACAGGTAGTGTAGAACAAACTACAAAGATCAAGTTGAAGAGAGAGTCCTCGGTTGGGCTAACTCCTATAAAACCAGGAAGTGTTCAGGGCATCTACGCATTCGCTACTAAAAG
>UNPT01000039.1:0-212378 GCA_900536445.1 Hymenoscyphus occultus | reverse complement strand
CTCGATAACCTTGAAGTAGCTAAGCGACTATTAGGCGACTCTATTAGTTCATCGCAATGGGCCTTCGACGAGTTCAAGGAGGTCGCGCGTAAGTGGCCCCTTCGTACAAAGCTAGCACACGTGGCACCAGGAGAACTTAAGGTCCGATGGGTCCCAGGCCATGCAAATGTACTAGGAAATGAGGCCGCTGACAGTGCTGCTAAAGAGGGGGCTAGCCTACCAGCCTCTCTAGACAGCACCTGTACACTAGCCTCTCTTAAACGGTTAGCAAAAACAGAGGCTACTAGGGCAATAGCAAAACTCTGGTACATCACAGCACCGTATCACTACCTAGACCTAGGGATCTCATATGACAAGAACAAGGACTTGCTCTCAATAGACCGAGGAGCACTTGGGCGGATCCTTGCAGCCCGCTCTTAACATGGAGACTTTGCAAACTACTACATGCGATTCCACCATAAAGACGCTCTACTTACCTGCTCTTGTGGTAGAAGGAAATCCCCGCTTCATTTTTACTTCTGCCTACAATTAAACTGCCGGAAGCTTCATAAAGGACGGCCCTCAATCGTAATTCCCTGGCTACTTGGAACTACCCAAGGCTCTACTAAACTAGCAAGGTGGTTCTTAGATTCTAGGTTTTATTAAGAGGTGTGTATCCTACATGCGCAAAGGGCTAACGCTCTAGACTAACACAGGCTTTCTGTCTCTATAAACTACTATTTCCTTTCCTTGTATCTGTCTTTCTTTTGTCTTTCCTTAATATACATTTAGAGGCGGTGGTTGTAGCGAACAGGGGCAAGGATCACGGGCTAGGGGATCATACTGCAAAGGGTGGGCAGTACTACTATTTCACTTCCTTAAGCGGACAAAACGATAGCTATAGCGAAAATGTAAACCCCGCTATAGTCTTTAAACTCATGTAAACTAGCTAGCTAGACAGGAAACCAGGGGCCTACCCCCCCTGGCGTCTTTTGCCCCAACGGGGACTGAAGGACACGTGTCACACACGTGCCCGCTAAGACGTTAAATAGACACACACACACACACTCCTTCGAGCAGACCTGGGCACGATAGAAACGTTTCTATATCGGAGGTCCTACGATCGATATCGTATTATAATTATATTAGCAATACGATATCGGTCTTTTATATTATTACTAAACACCCTAAGTATAAACTACTATCTAGTCTAAGAATCTGTTTTGTTTATAACTATTATTTATTTAAGCGTTCTAGATTATTATTCTAAGGACTTATTATCCCCTTAATAGTATATATATATATTTCGATTTTTGAGTTTATAACTTCCTAATTAAGCGATAATCTCCGAGAATAAGTATTTATATAAGTATAATAGTATTAAAAAGTTAAATTAAGGCTATTTTAAATAACGTCTAAAAATAAGAGAATACTAACTAATCCGAGTCCCTACTATCGCTCGAGTCTATCGCTTTATTAATATTATTAGTTTACTTATTATCCCCCTTCTATATAGTAGTATTACTAGTATAATTATAATATAGGTTAAAACACTTACTATATAACATAATATTAAAAACTATATATTATTTCCTTATTACCTTAACTCTATTTCGATTACGGCGTTAAGAATCTATTATAACTATAAACCTATAGAAGTAATACTATTATCGTACTCCTATACCCTTTAATATATAGAATCGTTTATAGATAAGCTCGTTAAGTAAGCGTATAAACATATAGCTATCTTAGATTTGTATAAGTAGAGCGGTCCGCGATTTTAGTAGTATAAAGCGCGGGAGTAAAGACCGAATAATAGATAAGATAAAGTCTCGCCTAGAGAGTAGCTTCGAATAGCTTCCTAGTCCTACGCTTATAATATTCTTATACTCTTATTTATATAAGAGATAAGTATTAATTAATATAGTATCTAGAAGCTAGAACTAATATAGTATTTAATTCTATCTAGTAACCCGGGCTATTATTATACCCTTATAGTACTAATCGTATATATCTTATCTATCTATATAATAATTATAATCGTTAGTAATATTTATAACTAGGAGAGTAAGCCTAGACGACTATATTATAGTATCTTTTTATATCTTTTATAATTAAGAAGACCTAGATAAAGAACTTTAGGATAAGAAGCTATAAGAGGACTAGAAGGACTTTATATCCTAATTCGCTTTCCTATAACGTTTAAGTACTAGTAGTGTCACGGAGTTGGAGGAACTAGGGTCAGATCACGTGCAGCACGTCACGTGCGTGCTACGAGGAATCCTGTATATAAGCTCTTGTTCCTCTGGAACTCTCTTCCCTCCTTACTTAGTTGTTCGCTCTTTATAGTAGTGTTCGGTTTAACTCAGTATTTATTACAGCAAGTAGTGGTTCACTCCACACGTTCACAAGTAGATCTAAAGGAGAAGTAGGTATAGAATCTATATCCTAGGACTATAGGAGATTAAATATTTAGTATATTTTTATAAGTATTATAAAGGAATCCTTTAGTTTATAATAAGCTTATAATATAAACCCTATACTATTATAAACTATAGTTATTAGCCTTATAACCTTTTAATCTTACTAAATATAAAAGAGAACTTCTTCCCTTCTTTTCTTATAGTAGATTTACGTCCTTAACTCTCTCTAGCTTAATAAATTTCTATTATTACTATCGAGTATTTCGGTCCTAAAATATCCTAGTATTCTATATCGTTATACGGTTCCGTATACTCCTATTCCGTTAGCGCGAAGGATAGAAAATAATTTATAGTATATAAAGAGATTATTTATATAAATAGTAAATAGTAGAGTAATATATAGTAGTTACTATACTAGGATAATAACTCCTACTATTATAGGAGAGAGTTATAGATACTATACTAGGGTAGCTTTAATTCCTAATATTCCTAGAGCTATTAATTAGTTATCTATTATAGCTTATTAATTAGTCTAAAAAATGTAAACGTGTAGAGTAAACCACTGCTTGCTATAATAAATACTAAGTTAAACCGAGCACTACTATAAAGAGCGAACAACTAAGTAAGGAGAGAAGAGAGTTCTAGAGGAACGGAAGCTTAAATACATAATGCTAGCGGCACGCACGTGCCGTGCTACACGTGATCTGACCCTAGTTCCTCTAACTCCGTAACAAAAAACTCGCTAAACATAGGAAGTAGCTATTTCAGGTATAGTACTAGGGCGTATAAAGCCTTATTAAATCTAAAGGGTAAAAAAGTTAAAGTATTTTATGTCACGGAGTTAGAGGAACTAGGGTCAGATCACGTGTAGCACGGCACGTGCGTGCCACTAGCATTATATATATAAGCTCTTGTTCCTCTAGAACTCTCTTCTCTCCTTACTTAGTTGTTCGCTCTTTATAGTAGTGTTCGGTTTAACTTAGTATTTATTATAGTAAGTAGTAGTTTACTCTACACGTTTATATTTTACTTAAACTACTATATAAATAGGTTAAACTTACTATATTTACTAGAATAGTATAGATAGCTATATATATATCCGCTAAATCTAATTATCTAGTTCTTAAATCTATTTAGATTCGGCTTTCTTAGTACCTAGGTATAATAAATACTCTTCTTATTCTATAAAATTATTACTTTATTATATAATACTTTTAAACCTAGGATTACTAACTTTTATAACACTTATATAATATAGATATTAAGCGGCTAGAGCTTATAATACTAGTATTCCTATAGAAGGTTCCTATCTATATCTATATCTAAAATCTTAAAGAATAATTATATATCTAAGTATCGATACTAGGATATATAAAAGATAAGAGAATTAGCTATAGGTTCCTTTTAAAAGTCCCTAGTATATATATTTCTCTTTAGACCTATAAAAATTAATACTATAATATATATCTTAATTATCTAGATATTATAATCTTTCTATTATTACTAGTATATTAAATTAGTTAGCGAATTATATTATTCTATCTTTTAAGTCGTATATTTATTAGTATTATCTACTAATATCTAGTATATCTAATTTAGAAAGAATAGTTCGAAAAAAGTAATTAGCTTATTAATATTATAATTCTAAGGTAGATTTATTTTCTATAAACAAGGAGGATTAGGTATATCTATTAGCTTAAATTAATCTAATTAAGTACTTTAGATAACTTATTTATAAGTCTCGCGGAGCTATTTTTACTAATAAGTTATTATAGTACTATAACGGTTATGGTCACGAGGGTTAGATGTCACATGCTCGCTCGGCGAGGCGCGCTAGTACTAGCGCGCACGACCTGTATTTAGTTTCTAGCTCTCTCGAGCTCTCCTTCTCTCCTTATCTATTGTCCTAAGAATAGAGTGTTGTTTGTTCCGACTGTCTAGAAGCACGTCTGTCACAAGTACTAAAGGATATATCTACTTTATCGAGGTTACTATTTAGGATCTAGCTCGAATTATAGAACTTTCTATCGAATATATATAGAGACGATAGAAGGATTAGGGATAAGACAATTAGTAGTAGGGTTATATAGGACTGTTTAGTAAGAAATAGGGTACTTTTTATCTTATAATACTTTAGTAAGGTTAGTTCTATATATCCTCTTTATTACCCGAGGCTATATATTCCGCGTCTTTATCTTTATCTCTATTATTAAATAGTAAGGGGTCTTTAATAATATATTACGTATAATAAATATTACGTAGAGATTTATAGAGTTATTCTATATATTCGAGTAGTAGAGTTACTATTCTCTCGAAGGCTTTAGGGCTTAAAGAGTCTCTAAGTTATAGTATTATTAGTAGAAGAGAAGATATAATTTTTATAAGTAAATAAGGAGTTTATAAAATTGTTTTTAGAAGTAAAGAAGTAGTATTTTAGTAGTAATTTAATTAATCTTTAGAATATAGAATCTTAGGATTATTAAGATAACTTTATATACTTTTTTAATTATTTTAGGGTAGATATTCTAAGCTAGAAAGTACGATTATTTCCCCCTTTTCGAATATAATATATATAAAAAAACTATTAAATTTACGTCGTATATCGACCTTAATTATAATTAAATATGATCTAATCACAAACGTTATCTTCGGCCTTAATTCTACTAATAAAAGTACGACTTATTCGATTATTTTAGGTAGCTAATTTAGGTGGGTAATTAGGGTTGTTTCGGGGGGCATTTAAGGGGTTATTTCTAGTATGAAGTATAATTATTTTACGGGTTTTTTGGTATAGAATATCGGGATAAATTATCTAATTTACGTCGTATATCGACTTTAAATATAATTTAATTTTAACAGTTATTTCAACCTTAATTCGAGTATATATCGAATAACCAGAGCCATGTAATACGTATATGATTATACGGGTCTTTATATAGACGTCGAAACAACCGTAAGTACTAAGTCTAAAAGTGGGTATCGCGAACCTAAAAATCGAAATGTACATATATGCCGTTGAGGGGATAGAATTAGGTCACGTTTTAGTTATATAACCGACCTCCTTATTTATTTTGGAGATTTTTCCTAAAAATCCCCTGCATGTAAAGGCTCTAAAAATGTACTAATTTCAGGTAAAAAATATCGATAACGTTACTTTTCGGACGATCGATATCGGAATCGTGGAATAACTTATCGCGATATTTATCGCGATAATCCGATACATATCGTCATCGTGCCCAGGTCTGCCTTCGACTGCTTTTAGACCCTAACCTCCACGAACAATGGGAACCTTTGACGGTAAGGAAATTCGTGAAGCAACATAAACAATATTGCTAGTTACATGAATATTTTTTTCATCACGGGATTGGTGGCTTCATTAATAGCATTCTGGTTTGTACTACTGGGTAGGTGGAAACTTCAGGCTCTGGGAGCTCTTCCTGGGGATTTGATGTATGGAAAAACAAAAAGAAAGTGACACTAGCTATTCCTAGTATAAACCCCTGCTCCTCTCCTCGCCCTATTGCAAAGAAAACGTCCAAAGCTGGCTATAAATCGATTGCAAAAATCCATCAAGTCCCCCCTTGCAATTTTCCAAGTCCTTCCGTGCATTCATATAAAAGTGTACTAAGCGCATCTTCTTCCAAAGGGCATACATACTCCCGATTTGCTAACCTTCTTTTTCAGTTTACTCTTGAGCTCATCATGCTTCAAATCAAGAATTTCAGATTCTTGTTTTCAAGGAATGTGTTCTTTTGTCCTAGACCGAACGAAATTTCTGAGCAATTTTCATACATTCGCCTCGTGGTAAATGGTGGGTTGACGACGCTTGTCGATGTGAAGGTTGCGTTTGGGTTTTGGGCGGCGACTGTTTCCGGTGATTACGCTGCAACCAATGCTGCTGCCGAGTATTCGGCGCATCACTTCGTATTCTTCTTTTTTGTTTGGGATCCATACTCTTTTCTAGTCCTATCATTTTCTCGATCTGTGCCGAGTATCACGATTGGATGGCCGATGTCGACCCTGCTGCCGAGCATTCGATACAACACTATTTGACGACTGACCCTGTGGCTGAACCAAATTCTGAGTATAGCCATGTTGCGGAGTTGGATCTGTCTGAAGAGGATGTGAATTATCTGTGGTACTATGGCTATATTGCGGAGTTGAGTCTGTCTGAGGGGGACGTGAACTATTTGTTGTACTACCTATATGGCTATATTGCGAGGTTGAGTTATTTGTGGTAGTATAGCCGCTATATTGCGAAGTTGCATTTGTCTGAAGAGTATATGGACGATTTGTGGTAGTATGGCTATCTTGCGGAGTTGAATCTGCCTGAAGAGGATATAGACGATTTGTAGTAGTATTGCTATATTGCGGAGTTGGATCTGTCGACTGACGCTGTGGCTGAACCAAAGGCTGAGTATAGTCATATTGCGGAGTTGGATCTGTCTGAAGAGTATATGGACTATTTGTGGTACTATGGCCGCCATATTGAGAAGTTACACCTGTCTGATGAGAATATGGACTATTTGTGAGACCATAGCCATATAGACCATTGGGGGAAATACGACCAGAAGATTCTGGGCGAGCGATTGCAGGTATGTGAGAACTGAAATCCCTCAAATACCTCGTTTCTGGGGAATCATAAAGCGCATTTGCTGCCCTTTCTTCGCTCGTGCCTCGTGATCGGGACCGTTCCCAACTTTGGATGGTTTTGGCACTTTGTGATCGGGCTCGTCGCGCTGTCGTCGCGATTTTCTTGGTGGCTTTGCCGATGCTCCTGAGAAGAATCGTCAATTAAGCTCCTAACTGTGTGGTAATAGCTTACTCGGCAGCCCACTCACTCGGGGTTCTCGGGCGGCCGCGATGTTCGTCTTCTTCTTTGCCTTTGCCATCGTCTTTGTGTTTGTGTTTGTGTTTGTCTCTGCCCTTGTCTTTGCCCTTGTCTTTGCCCTTGTCTTTGCCCTTGTCTTTGCCCTTGTCTTTGCCCTTGTCTTTGCCTTTGCCTGTCATCCTGAGCCGAATTTGACTACAAGTTCGTTGTAGAGATAAACCTAATTCTATGCGACAAAAGGGGATTAAAAGGCAGATATGAGGCTGCCCCTCTGTTCTGATTGTATTCCCCCTTCGGCTTTCTCGGAGGCCGGCGAAGAAAAGTAGGGCTTAGCTATGACAGCGCCCTTCCGTGATGTTCTGTCATCAACGAGTAAGTATGCTCTCGTTTATGAATCCCGGGAAGCATGCAAACTCATGAATGGCTCCTCGTCTATCAGCTGGAAATGCTGACTGCAGCGCTACACAAAGAGCAGGATTTCCAAGTGTTCTCGCTTGGCGTGACCACCAGATTGACAGACGAGGAGAAACCTACGTATCTTCAACCCAGTTGTAGGAAACCCGGTCGTGACACAGCAGATATTGCTCAAGAATATCATGTATGTACCGGTAGGGAGAGAGTCTTGCTGCTTACGTGCAGTTGCCTCATTCTCCCTGCCACTCCTGCGCCAGACACTATCAATTATAGGATCATACAAGCACGACGATATTGTCTGCTCTGTTGCCTATCCCGAGACAAAGCAATGATCTTACGCTCTATTCACTTGAAGCTTCAAGCTACTAAACTGTTCGAAAGGGGATTAATATAGGTGGTGGGTGTTCCCAAGGCGACAATCAAGAGGGGAAACTGGGAGTAGAAGCGAGCGGGTCAAGGAAGGCGGGTGCGACTGACTGGCCCATAAAGCAATGAACAAGAGTCTTAAGACCGACGCAGGGATTTCCTTAGCGATAGTAAGGCTTATTCCTTGCGCATCAGGTCATAGTGTCATACTTAAGAAGTGGTATCCTTCGCCAACTTGTCGAACTACGTAATTTAACACCTTTGGCCGATGGTCATGTCAGACTACATCAACATTACAATTTCCGCACCAGCGGGTACTTCTCAACATGGCAGAGAAGACCTTTTGTGCCTTCCATCAAGATGGTCCACTGTTGTGGCTTTCTTCATTGCAAACTATCTTACGAATGCTATAACCATCTGGAAAAGACCTGGCGAGAAGAAGTCCGAATACATCTTTGCTGTCGTCCTCGCCTTTCTCTTCCCCGTATCTGGTCTGGCCCGGGGAATGGACGCCATATACCGTGGCGCTTCTTCTCTGAACATATTGAAAACGTTGAGCGCCGAGGAAGAGATTCGGACAGCTGCAAAGGCCGGTGCATTAGCAATTATCACGAGGGATCATTCAACAGAAGATGAACTTGCTACAAGTAGCGGGAGCTATCGCTACGAATGGAATCCCCGAAATTGGGACGATTCCGAGGCGTATCTAGATGGATCGTATGTGATCTCTGCTTCTTATGTTTCTTTCCGTATCTAATCAGATTACAGGTCTTCTGATATATCCCCTGAGATCAACCTCGATGTTGCTCTTCCTTGTACTGTGATAATTGATGTTCAGTATGATGGTCCTCTTCCGAACAATTTACTCTCCACACGCAATATTTCCGGGATTATCCAGATGCCCCAAGGTTCTAGCTACAGAATAACTGAGCTACCTGAACGTTTTTCCGATCTTATCGAAATATCCGATGGGGCTCATGCCAAAATTGCGTTTTCTCAGTCTTCTAGCGCTGTACGAATTATTCTCTCAATTGTGCAGATTGTTTATTCCACATACGTGCTTGCTCGGAATACCGGCGACCAATTTGAACGATTCGGGTATGCATCTTTTAGCATCACTGTTCTCCCATATATCGTTATGTCAGCTGTGAATCTTCTTGGGAACTTACGTACTCCTGTTTACGAGAATATACACCTGATCGAGACTTCCGCATTACAAGAAGCGCGGCGCCGCAACAATCAGATCCAGGGGAGTTTCGGAACGATCAGCGATCGGGCACTCACCGAGGGAACTATTGCTGTAACGGACGACGTCCCTTTACTGAGAATGGCACCGCACAGGCGCTTCAAGCTTCTTGATAATTCGTGCAGTCCTGCGTCCTCTCAAGCTGAAAGAGCAACTCGTGGCCACCAGCGAGCTGCCAACGGAACGATTCCTATTAATGTTTGCTTTCTCAAAGGTTGCAAACAAAAACATACTCATCGATTGAAAGTGCCTTCTGGTGAACCTGCCTTGAGCCAAAAGATTGATTACAAAAGATACTTCATCAAGTTTCTTATTTGTCTCTTTGCTGTTGTAGTTCCAATCGCGGTCGTCGTCTATTTCGGCCTCGAATATCCAATACCGAGCTCTACATCACGCTTGATAGCTATTCCCCTTTGGATTGGTGTAGGTGATATTATAGGAATTCGTTTTATTTGGCAGGGTCCTAATCTTTCACTAATAAGCAAAGATTTTAGATGTGCCCAAATAGTGGCTGGGAATTTGTTTGGGAAGGATAATAAAAGGGATAACCCGAAGTATCGCCGATATTTCAAGGCAAGGGAACACTCGTCTACTTTAGGTCTACAACGTCTTGGAATCTTCGCATTTTGTGTGGTCATTGGTACAGCAGTAGCTGGACTCAACTTCTACTGCGTTATAACTGGAATTTTGGAGTTTGGAGACTGTGCTAGGTATATCTAGATAGTTAAAATAGTATTCCTTACTCTAAAAGGTAACTATTAACCCCCGGGTGTTCGGTAAATCGACCCCCTCCCCCCTCGCCTAATTTTACAAAAGATTCACTACCCTTAGTTTAGCCCTATTTGGTAAGGGAAGTAGTTTTCTTTTCAATCTAGACGATAAAATATTACATTACTATTAAGATATAACTTTATTAATAAAACTATAGAAGGGAGAAGTATAGAAGGTACTAGCTTAAATATAATAGAGAATTCTACCGCTAACTAATTATCTATTTCTTAGTCGAATATAATTATATAATAATACTATAGTATAGTAGAACCTAATAGCGGAATTTAATACTCCTCTAAATCTCTTAATACTATAAAAGTAAGGCTATTTAAAGATTTCTTAAATTACGCGATGCGACGCTCTGTCTGTGAGGGCGTGAATGTGGCTCGGTATAGTGTTTTGGTGCTTCGCTTAGTAAATGCAATAGTGGGTTGGAGTTGCCTAATCGGAGATAGTATAGAGCTGCCTAATGGGGAATAGCGTGGCCTCTTGTTGTGTATAAGTAATAGCTAGCTCTAGGACTTCTTAGCTGACTCGCGATCAATCTCAACTATATTCTGGAACTGTCCTTGTACGCTCCTAGTGATACCCTGACACTGTCCTATTTTCATGTTATCACAGCACCTTCCATGTTAGTAATAATTAGAGATAGCTCTTGTGTTTTCGGTGTTTTCTCACTCAAAATCATTCTTTTGGGAACTTGAATATAAAAAAGAGGGGACATACTCTCCCATCATCTCACTTATTCCAACTTGTAAAGTATAAGGAACAGCGGAGACTGTTCTACCGTTATGCACTGTTAAGTCATGAATTCTTGAGCCGCCTATATACCTGTAAAAGGTTATCACGCGAAATGGATGGGTGACATATTTCGGTGAAATCAGTATATGAAGCACCAGTTCCGCAATCATTATCTAAATTAACTTGCCCTTGAGTAAAACCTACCACAACAGCATCTCACTCACAACAGCAGCTCACTCACAACCCCTCTAAATCCTTCTAACAAAACCATCTTTCTAAACACCACATAAAACCCCTTCTCACCGCTCAATCCCCCGCTACTCTCCCTCCCCAGCCCCTTTTAAGCCCCAATATCCCCCTCATCCCTCCTAAGCAAATAATTCAACCCCTCCTCCTTCGTCCCACCCCACCTCTCCGTCTGATTATTAATCACAGCCACATCCCGAAACCCCTCATTCAAAAACATCTTATACGAACTAGGTCTCGCAGGAGCCCAGGTCCGGCCACCCGTTCGCGCGGAGATAGAGTTAGTATGTTGCGTCAGGATCGTGCCGAGACCTTGTTTTTGGAAGGCGGGGTGGACCATGGTTCCTTTTCTATCTAATCCATCAAAATTATATGTCAGATTTATATATTCTCGGTTTGTTGAATTGGGTTGTGTTTGGGAGGTATGAAGGAGGGGATGGGGAAAGTGAGTGGGGAACAAACGATAATCTTCCTCGGGGTTGTAATCGTGGGAATTGGCACTGTACATGACTTCCAAGAAAGCTTCCCAGGGGGGGATGAAGAAACCCTCTGGCCAGTAGAAATCAGAGGGGGGAGTGTGGTCGTTTGCTAGGTTTTGGAGTTCTTTTGTCATGGCCGGACGGTGTTTCCAGGGGTATTGGAGGGCGGTCCAGGCTATTATTCTTCTGTGTAGCGAGGTATTTTTAGTTAGGATTACTCTTCACGTACTGTACTCTGTGGTTTATAAGTTCAGTCAGGCATTTGATTTCCTCTTCTTCTTTCCTTCTCCCTCCTCCCCATCAAAAAAGAACACCAAGGACTGCCAAAAGCCAAAAAGTCAAGTCGACTAGGTAGAAATAAGAAATCACTAACCCACTCGCCCTATCAACAATCTTGAAAGTCTCCGTATCAGGCATATCCCACCTCGGCGCCACAAACTTCATAAACCACACATGTAAATCCTCATCCTTTACATTCTTCCGTGCATGTTTCCAGACCGCATCGTTGTAGTAGGCTACCTCCATCATGCGGAATACCTCGTCCATATCCGCAGGGATGGCGGTGGAGAGCTCGTAGGCGGGGTCGAGAGTTGCCATTTTGAAGGAATTTGAGGATTTGAGGAGCAGGAAGAGGGAGGATGGAAGGGTAAATAATGATCAATGAGCAGAGATATCGATAAGAAAAAAGAAAGAGAGGAGGGGGGAATTATTGTTGACTGTATCGGTCAGAAAAAAGTTGTCACGTTGGTTACAGTAGATACAGAGGTACCTAATCTTACAAACCAACCCAAATCCCAACGCAAACCAACATCCTTTCTCACCCTCTCAGCTCAGCAATACATCCAGCTATATCCATGCATGTAAGAACCATCCACTGGTAGCCTATTCATCACTTGACACAAACACCCCCGCTCAATTGGTGCGCTCCAAGAGAAATCATTGAAAAGAAGTGGGGTACCAACAAAAAAAAGATGTCCAGTGTCGTAATGTCTTACTGCATATATCCCATGTATATCATGCAACAGTAGCATATTCGGAGTTATGTAACCCATGTCATGTGGATTTGGTAATGCTACTGAGTAGTGAGTAGAATAGAAATGAACAGAGTTAACAAACCAACGAGGATTGTGAGATTAAGATGGGTTTCGGTTAAGGGTAGTGAATCCAAAGTTTCTGAACCTCGCTTATGTAGCTGGTAGGTTCTAAATGAAATTTCTGGTAGTATAAGAAACCAGAGGCATCATATTACATCAATAAATCACCGTGGAACGAGCGTGAAAGCTTAACATGCCCACAGCAAAGGGCTTGAGATTTAGTCGCGACTCTGCCAAGTGCAAACGAAAGCTTCACAAGTGTTACAATTTTCTCAACAGTATTTTCAACAACCATAAATGTGCTCATTGTGTCTCATTCATCATAATTATCTCATTTACACATATGCTTATCCCATAATGACGGTACATATCTTCATTCATTCATCGGGAATATCGCAAATGCATTTTTATCGTGACTCCACACTCAGAAGATCCTCAAGCTTTAGGTTCGGCCTTGGCATCTCCTGGAAAGGGGTTATCGCTTCTTCGCTCATCTCTCAGCGCAGTAAGCTTTTCAATTGCCTCTTGCAATGGGACCGGCTTTCCTCTATCTTGACTTGATGTATCATCACGGTTTCTAACGTTAACTTCTCTTCCAGTCATCTCTTGGTCACCAACAACTAGGTAATTTGTTAGCGAGTATATCGAAGCATGGGTTGAAACAACTGACCAAAGATGAAATTGTATTGAGACAATTGTCCTGTACGGATCTTCTTTTGTAAAGTGTTGCCACTAAGGTCAACATCTACAAACATGTGTTGTGCTTTGAAGATTGATTGCACCTCCTTGGCGTACTCGTAAAATCCGACACCAACAGGTACAATCAAGATTTGTCGAGGACTGAGCCAGAAAGGCCACTTTCCAGCGAAATGCTCTGTCAATATTGCAGTAAATCTCTCAATACTTCCAGCAATAGCTCGGTGGATCATGACTGGACGGGCACATCCAGGAGTGAGAGGCTTGATGACTCTCTCCTTCTTCGCGCCTGGTACTTCTGGTTCTTTCTTAGCTTCTTCCTTCTTAGCCTTCTCTGCCTTAGCCTTAGCTGAAGCTTCTTCAGCATCTTCCTTTGGTTTTACAATCACCTCGGATGTCATGTACTCAAGACCAAAGTTTTGTGGAAGTTGAAAGTCAAGTTGAATAGTAGCACATTGCCATTCTCTTCTCAAGCAATCAGAGATGGTGATATCGATCTTGGGTCCATAGAAGGCTCCATCGCCCTCGTTAAGCTCCCATGGTGTACCTCCATTGGCAACAAACTCGTCCAATGCGGCACGAAGCTTGTCCTCGGCCATGTTCCAGGTCTCTAATGCGCCCATGTATTTCTCTGGTCGTGTAGAAAGCTTCATCTTGAAAGTGAAACCCAGTAAGCCGTAGACAGCATTGAGGAAACCAAAAAGTTCCGTGATTTCATCTTTAATTTGGTCTTCTCTGCAGAAAATATGAGCATCATCCTGTTGGAATCTACGCACACGAGTCAACCCGGACAAAGCACCTGAAGCTTCATTTCGATGAAGAACACCAAAGTCAGCAACTCTCCATGGCAACTCTCGGTGACTTCTCTCGCGGTGGTCAAACATCAGACAATGACCGGGGCAGTTCATTGGTTTCAATGCAAATGTCTCCTTGTCAGAGCCAAATGTAAACATGTCATCCTTGTAGTAATCCCAATGACCTGATGTCTTCCAGAGCTCCGAGTTGTACATGTTTGGTGTAATGACTTCGTTGTAACCACGCTTCCAGTACTCTTCCCTCAGAAAAGACTGAATGGTGTTGTAGATACGGGTTCCGTGGGGTAGCCACATAGCAGATCCTGGTGAAAGGTCGTGGAAGAAAAACAGCTCTTGATCTCTACCAATCTTTCGGTGATCGCGCTTAGCGGCTTCCTCCAAAAACTTCTTGTGCTCAGCCATCTGTTTTTTGTCAGGGAAGGATACACCATAAATTCTCTGAAGAGAGTCATTGTCCTTGTTGCCAAGGAAATATGATGCCGAATTCTTCATGATAGCAAAGGTCTCGATTCTGCCGGTATTAGGTACGTGAGGTCCACGACACAAATCAATAAGAGGTCCATTTCGGTAGACTGTTGTAGATTCTCCGTCCTTGATCTTATCCTTGATGATATGCTGCTTGTATTTATTGTAGCTGAACATTTCCAGAAGATCCTCTTTGGTAAGAACAAGTCGCTCGAAAGGTTGCTTCTCCTTCACAATCTGGGTGACCAGAGTCTCCAACGGCTTCCAATCCGATGCCTGTACGGCACCACCTTCTGGCAATCCCATTTCATAATAGAATCCATCATCAATTGGAGGACCAATGCACAGACTGCATCCGAATCTTCGTTCCGAGGCCTCTCCTAATATGTGCGCACTTGAATGCCAAAACACCTTCTTTCCAAGCTCGTCGTCGAATGTGAGCAGTTCCAATTTGCAACTTGCTTCAAGAGGTCGCTCCAAATCCCAAAGTTGCTCTGGATCTCCATTTAACTTGGCGACTACTGTGCGCTTGAACAAACTGTTCGAGATGGCTTTGGCAATTTCGGCAGGTGTAGTCTCCCACGAGGTACCTGGTTTGATGCTTCCGTCTCCGAGGGTAATGGTAATCGGTTCTCGAGGTTTGGCAGCAATTTCGGCATCGAACTTGGCCTTGAGTTTGTCGAATAATTGCAATCGATCCGCAAGAAACTGCGGCTGAGGATTGAGTTCAAGTGGTCCAGCATCCCCGCTATCCACAACCTTTTCCTTCTTGACTTTCTGCTTTTGCTTTTTCTCTCCACTAACGGCGACTTTCTTGACGCCGTCGATGACGGAATCGACGGCCGCTTGTGCTTTATCCATGGTGTTGTGAATCTGTGGTTGTCGAGAATCGAGAGTTCAAGACAATCGCGGGGTTTTGAGATAGTCTCGCAGTGACTCGGTGGGTGAGTAATTTTGGCGGGACACTGGTGCCGGTCGGTGTGGGGAGGAAGATAAGTGGGTCCCCGCTTTTTTTGGTTTATCGACCACCCCCGTCGCTAGAAATTTCTCAAGCTTCACTGTAAAAACCACCCACCCAACAAATCAGCAAAAATGTCATTTAGAGGCGCCCCACGAGGTCGCGGGACTGGCGCAAACTCTGGAGGATTCGGAGGCAGAGGAGGCGGTGGATTTGGAGGTCGTGGAGGTAATTTTTCCAGCTCTGCGATCGGTCGCGAAATATTTTTCTTGGAGCTCTAGCTGATGTGAGGTAGGACGCGGTGGATTCCAAAGAGACAATGGACCTCCAGATGCTGTTCACGGTATGATATATTGGATGGTCAATGGGTACGAGCTCTTCTAATACGATTACAGAGATGGGAACTTTCCTCCATGCTTGCGAAGGAGAAATTGTGTGCGAATCAGTAAACACCAAGATCCCATACTTCAATGCGCCAATATACCTCGAGAACAAGGTACGGCTTTACATCCTGCGTCGTGAGTTTGGATTCGAATACTGACAATTTCCCAGACCTCAATTGGCAAAGTGGATGAGATTCTAGGTCCTATCAACCAGGTAAATCGACGTACTTTCGAAGCTACCAAAAGCAAAAAGCTAACACATCAAAGGTCTATTTCACCATCAAGCCAACCGAGGGTATCCAAGCCGCATCATTCAAATCTGGAGATAAGTTCTACATCGGCGGCGACAAACTACTTCCTCTCGAGAAATTCCTCCCAAAACCCAAACCACCACCAGGAGCACCAAAGCCAAAGAGAGCTGGAGGACGAGGAGGTAGAGGCGCACCAATGAGAGGTGGCCGGGGAGGTGGAAGAGGGGCACCAAGAGGACGAGGTGGATTCGGTTCCGGTGGAAGAGGCGGTGGCCGTGGAGGTGGAGGATTCTCACGAGGTGGGAGCGGTGGGTTCTCAGCAAGAGGTCGCGGTGGTGGCAGAGGTGGATTCTCCCGTGGACGAGGTTAAAGGATCGTCTCATGCTAGATTTGTAAACTTTTTTGGGCGTTAAGGTGGCACTGTTGCGTTGCTGTCAGAGGGATTACTCTAGGATTTTCATAAGGTCATCAAAGAAGTGAGAAGATTTGCATGGCAAAGGGTGTTATTGAAGTGAGAGTGATGGTTTCCTGCCAGCACAGGCCATTCCAAACTCGGATTGGGAGATATATGCTAACAGCCAAGTCTACTTTATCTGTGTTTATATGAAGCCCCATTACTCTGATAGGGGCAAGATTCAATTCAACAATATGAGTACCATCAGTTCAAATCCTCGAAGGGACATTAGGAACTAAAGTTGAATTTCCAACAGAATGTTGGCTTCGCGGAAGTAGAGAGCTTTATAAAGTGTCTCAACACCGGGCCATCAACTAAAGAGGTATCATAACGACATTTTCCCGTATTCCAGGCATTCACAACCTTCACTAAACCTCGTACACACCCAATAGAGCCTTTCCCCAGCTCAGTCTCCCAGCTAAACCCCCGCACCCATAGCCCCCTTGAGCAATAACCCAAACTAAGGTTTTGGGATATGTATGCTCTTGCTAGTCATCATGACTCCACTAGCCACGAACAAGAACGCAACGGGATGGAATTCAAACATGGTCCCCGTAGCCCAAGTCCCCATTGGCAAGTTCTCCAAAGTCCAACCCTGATTAACCCAATAAGCCATCAACGCAGCAATCGACAAGGATGTAGGAATAGGTGTGCCCTCGAAATACTTGGACTTTCCGGTCTCGTCTTTTGGTACGTTGGCGACTGTGATGTTGAAGCGTGCGAGACGGGTAAGGCCGCAGAGAACGAAGAAGGTAAGGAGGAGGTGATCGACTGGTGTGCGGAGACCAATGGCGAATGCTGCGGCTGCTGGGGAGACACCAAAGGAAATCTGTAGAAACTCATGTCAGAATTTGATTTGGTAGTTTGAAAGGGGGAACATACAAGATCAGCAAGAGAATCAAGTTCTTGGCCCATAAGACTAGACTTCTTCCTCCATCTCGCAACCTTCCCATCCATGAAATCGAAAAACAATCCAAACGGCATGAACGCCAGAGCAGCCCATAGATTCCCATGTGCATCTGCATCCCCGAGACAATATCGCATGGAAGAGAATACCGACATGACTCCGCAGAATCCTAGATAGAAATTAGCATTGCTGTCTGCTGCTATCCAAAACGATGAGGTGCTAAAGGACTACATACCGTTCAGCTCTGTAATCAGATCGGCGAGATGCAACATTCGAATCATAGAGAAATGTCTCGTGTCTTCCGCAAGCAACTGCTTCTGCTTCTCCACATCTACCACCCGTTAGCATCGTCCATGGATTCTCCAAGTTTGAATGAATGGTGCAAGACATACTCGGTTCACCGACTGCATCCTTCGTCGCGCCATTCGAGGCAGCGGCATGTGTTCTTTTCGACATGTTGTATTCCCTTAGCTGTGTCTCGCAAACAAGATTTCTAAGGATGTGGGAGGGGAAAAGGTGGTTGTTGTGGTAGGGAAGTCGGAGGAGTTAAGTTGTGAAGGTTGTACCTCTTTTCATGAGGGTCGGGCGAGCAAGCAACGTCATGGGGTAAAATCCTGGCTTTTTCAGCCACAAGCGAATCGATGGATGAATGGTCGGGTGAGCCACCCGATGATTCGCGCTCTTGCTGCGTGGATTTGACCATTCAATGGTCTGGACTTGGCCATTTTATCATTTGGGCGGCTAAACAGGATTTTATGTCCAGCATGTGCTCGAGTAGGGGGGAATACAACTTCTGGGAAGGCAAAGATAAATAGGTAATGTGCAATGAAAGTAGCAGTAAATAGCCACTATCAATATCATTCTGATTGCCTGGAGCATTTCAAACTCTTAATCAGGATTGTTTGGCAAAAAGGGTTCAGTCGTAGAATGCTAGTAAGGAACCATTACTTGTACCTCTCGTTTGCTATCTTCCACATACTGCAATCAAGAGAGGGAGAAAACAAAATCACAACAACCCAAGTACATTTCCCAACAATCATTTATGTATATTCCAGAGTGTGATCAGTCGCTGTTGTATACATAAATCCCTTACAAAGCATGACAGAAGAGTTCGTACCTTCACTCCATCAAACGCTGGGTATCATATCCATCCACTAACCAAATACCAAATCCAGGTACCCAAGTTGCCCAGAACTCCAATAAAACGCCCCCAAGAATGGTACATGTACTTAATCATAACGACTCTTTGCGTCATCCTCCTGAAGATTCCATGGAGTTGTCCCATCAACAAGCACAGCGAAGTTACCTCTCTTTGAGCTGGAATGACCCCAGGATCTTCGTGATCTCATAGTGGCTCTATCAATGGCTTCAGCGAGATCCCTAGAAACAGTTAGAAAATTGTTATTGAATATATTAACATGTGACATTAGGACGTATGAGAAGGAAAAGAAGAAAGGTTCTGGGATATCTGGCGTATCTACTGAATGTTATGAAGGTGGTTCATATGCTTACTCAGGAGAGCCTTTTGTGACATAGCCCTGTGCTTCTAGTTCATCCGCCAATTCATCTTGGTGGTTGTCCAGAAGGGAGTCATTTGGTACCACAACAAGAGGGACGCCAAATCGCATGCCATCCAAAATTGTTCCTGACCCTGGTATAAGAATTAGAAGATTAACAGTAAAAAAACAGAGCTTAACATACCAGCGTGACAAATGATGAGGCCCTCCTCTGAAGGAGTAAACCCATTAATTGAACCTCCATCAGGACCAGGATTGGCTCTGCACTTCTTCATGTAATGCGCCAAACCATCTTTGTCAAAAGTAAAGTGGTTGACAATAATGCCCTTTGTGTCTTGAAGTCTGATTTGCTTGAAGTAGTCCTCTAAATCTCCAACTTGGACAGTTAGATGTGTGTACCCAAGTTCCTTGAGTTTGGTAAGTGTTTGCTCAGAGACTACAGCTGCTACTAAATCCTCAAATTTGGCTGTAGCTCCAATCGTGACAAAGCATTCGCGACGCATATCGCTGATCACTGCTACTGGTGACGGATTGCTGTGCAATACTCTTCACTGTTGATGTTACCGAGATAGAGCAATAGAAAGTGTGCAGGGAGCAATAGAGGGGGCGGAGGAAACGTGGGGAGCACTTGGCCCCTTGAGATGGTGTTCTTGATGATTTCCAAGAATGAGTAACTCGTGGAAAGAAACGAGGTATATGAGTCTGCTCTGAAGAAATGATGCAAGAGTGCTCGCAGTTGGAGTAAGTGAATCAGGTGGGGAAAGAGGAATCCTTGGCGGTATTCTTATACTGCTTATCGATAAGACATCGGACTTGGTGTGCGCATTTCTTCATGCACAGCTAGCCTAGAACCTCAGATCTCACAATTTTTGAATTGTACCGAGTACTCGACAGTCAACAACCACCACCCAATCCACCAGCCATGGCAACGGCTATACATGGCCTCCGCCTTGCAGGAAGGAATTTCGCTCGAGCAAGCTTTTCACAGCGCCATGCGATGCGAACGAATACTCAGCCGAGGGGGTTTTCCACCACTCAGTGGAACCAGGCCCCATCCGATACAAATGCCGCGATGAAAAAGGCACAGGAGGCTTCTGGAGTCGACTTGAAGAAGCTGGAGGCGGAATTGAAAGAGTCCAGAAAGGAAATAGAAGAATACCTCGAGGCCGATGTCGATTTTGGTCCCTCGCCTCCGGATCTAGCGTTTAGAGGAAAGAAACTCAAAGAGACCTTCTTGAATATGGGAGAGCAGGAGCCATTTGAGGAAGATATGTTTATTGAAGATGATGAGGATGATATCTCGTCGATTGCTCATGGGGAATTGGAACAACACCGGGAATTCAGACACTATGCCAGATTGGCGGCTTGGGAAATGCCAATGCTATCAAGTGCGTAGCTAGTTGGACTTGAAATTATGTAGGTTTGGCTTGCTGACGTGTTATTGTAGAATTGGCGAAACCTTTCGAAGTTCCAGGAGCGGATATGCCATTGCGGTTCAGATATACCACATATATGGGCGAAAGTCATCCAGCTGAGAAGAAAGTCGTTTTGGAGTTTTCGCCATTAGATATGCCTGATTTGACAGACTTACAAAGAGACAAAATGAGAAAGCTGCTGGGGACCCGATACAACCCAGAACTAGACACAGTACGAATGAGCTGTGAAATGTTCGAGACACAGGCTCAAAACAAGCGCTACTTGGGCGACTTGGTTGATTCTCTGCTCGCGGAAGCAAGGGTATGGTCTCTTCTTCATTGAATGTGTCTTCTCTAACGTATACTAGGATCCTACCGATACATTTGCAGATGTTCCTTTAGATACTCGACATCATCATTTCAAGCCAAAACTCCGATTCCCCAAAGAATGGGCGATGACGGAGGAAAGACGGAATGCCCTGGAGGACCATCGTCAAAAGCAAATTTCGAAGGATCAACAATTAGAGCTTCAAGGGCAATTGGTGGATGGTGTTGAGCAGATCAAAGAGGCATTATTAGCAAAGCCCGTTGAGACGGTTGTTCCTGAAATGGTCACAGCAAGAAAAGGAAGCAGAGCGGGTGGAGGAAAGAGATTGGCGGTTAGGAGGTAGTGACCTGCTGAGAAATGATATAATGATAGGTGTAAGATATTGTACAGACAGGGAGTTGAAGATAGAATAAGCATTTATGATACCACGTTCAGCACCATCTAAGCGACAACTTAAGCCTAATCTTCACAAAACAACTTTTAAACCAGCTACAAGGATCTAGTTTAAATTGTCAAGGTTCTTACTGTACTTGAATATATGATTGATTGTACTTCAAAATATGATTGGCAGAAGAAATATAGCCACGAAAATGTCCCCTCAGTTCGCTTACCTCCTACATGATCAAGCGGGCGAGGCGGGGGCGGGATCGCTAGATTATGCCAAGAACTGTCCCACAACTCAATTGCAGTGGGCGGCGGGACGGACGAAAGTCTCCTCACAAGCTACCTCGGCGGTAACATTCACAGTAGTCCATTAGTACCCTACGCTCAGCATCGCTTTCGCTTTCGCTTTGGTCGGACTTTACTCCTACCAGATCTGATAATCCTGTGGTGAGATCCGTTGCACGAGCAGACCATTCCTTCAATTCAATTGATATTCTGATCGGAGTGAAAGTCAACCCGTCCGCCGTTCAGAAATCTACATAAAAGTTAGCTCTAGCTAACGAGGTAGAGCTCGGCTTCCAGAGCTTTTGACGTCAAGCCAAGGACGCCCATCGCAACACTTATTTCTTAGCTACACATTAGCTGTTAGCTACACGCTTGAGAAGGACTAGATCTGTCATACCGCTACATTCCCAAAGTCAGTATTATGTTTCTAATCTCTTGTCGAGTTGTACCGGCCAGGTTATGCACGTCGCAATTGTGCGAGTGCAGGTGCTTGTACTTCATCACCTTTACTCGAGTACCATATATGATTTACCCCTCGGGTTCGAGTACTGTACCATGAGGGGATACTGCCATTGGCTGCCTCTACGGCAGCAGCATCAGCAGCAGCTTCCAACAAGCTTGCAGTTCTCGCATGCAGTAGCAGTACCTAGACCAAAAAGGACGGGAAGGTACTTCCGAGGCTGTTACTGACCAACCTCACAATTGGAACCCTTCCGTCCCTTTCTACTCGACCAATTCTCTTTCATTTCTTCTTGCAAACTTATCTGGTCTGCCTGCTATATACTACCTGTCCACTAACAGCCCAAACAGAACCGCCAACATGTCGAGCATCAAGATTGCCCCTTTTGAGACGACTCCAATTGAGTCCATCTCCAGCACCGTCAACCAATGCAAAACCACTTTCCGTTCCCAAAAGACAAAACCCCTCCAATATCGATTGACACAATTACGAAAGCTGTATTGGGGTATTGTCGATAACAATGATGCGCTTGTCGAAGCATGCAAACAAGACCTAGGAAAACCCGTCCACGAAACATACATTTCCGAGATTGAATGGTGCAAGAACGATGTCATATTTGTGACGAAGAACTTGGCCAAATGGATGAAGGACGAGAAGGCACCCGACATCCCCTTGACCAACTCGTTGTTGAACCCAAAAATTCGAAAGGAACCTCTTGGCACAGTCCTCATTCTGGGAGCATACAACTTTCCTGTTCAATTGTCACTTGGTCCATTGGTTGGTGCCATGGCTGCGGGCTGTACAGCTGTTTTGAAGCCTTCAGAGGTATCACCAGCAACCGCAATGGTCCTCCAAAAGATCGTCCAGGAATACCTTGATCCCAGTGCCTATTCCGTCGTTAATGGGGCCATTCCAGAGTCCAATGCGCTACTCAACGAGAAGTGGGATAAAATATTCTATACTGGAGGTGGGACTGTCGGAACTATCATCGCGAAGAAAGCCGCGGAAACGCTAACTCCTGTTTGCCTCGAACTTGGAGGCCGGAATCCAGCTATAATCACCAAGAACGCCGATCCTCGTCTCGCTGCTCGTCGAATGTTGTGGGGAAAGCTCCACAATGCTGGCCAAGTGTGTATCAGCCAGAATTATATTATGGTTGAAAAAGAGATCCTGCCCCAGTTCATTGAGCAGTTGAAAATTGCTTTGGCCGAGTTTTACCCCAAAGGACAGAAGATCAGCCCTGATTTCGCAAGAATTGTCAATGCCAGACATTTTCAGAGAATTAAGAAGATGGTTGACGATTCACAAGGAAAGATTCTTATTGGCGGAGAAATGGATGCATCAGAGAATTTTATTGAGATTACAGTAGTGCAAGTCAAAGATACCAATGATTCTATGATTGTTGATGAATCTTTTGGTCCTTTGATTCCTCTATTGGCTGTTGATGATATTGAGCAGGCGATTAAGACTGCTAATTCGGTTGATTCAACACCACTTGGCTTATACGCATTCGGTACCAAGAAAGAGACTGACAAAAGTAAGTTGATCCAGCTTTCCCGGGGAATGATCAGATGGTTTGTAAATTTGATTATTCTCCATACTTTTTATATTCAGCAAACAGCTAACCATGAACAAAAGTTCTCAATGAAGTGACCTCTGGTGGTGCATCTGTGAATGATGCATTCTTCCACGGTTCTATCCCCACCTTGGCCTTTGGCGGTGTCGGACATTCCGGACAAGGTGCATACCGTGGAAAATCATCATTTGACTGCTTCACGCATCGTCGCTCAGTAACGACCACCCCAGGTTGGATGGAATCCATGCTTGCGGTTCGCTACCCACCTTATACAGAGGCCAAGACCAAACAATTCAAACAAATGAGTTCGAAGAAGCCCAACTTTGACCGTGACGGTAACGAAATCAAGGGGCTCTCTTACTGGCTCTCTTTTTTAGGTGCTTTGGGCTCTGAGAGCCCATCCGCTGCCTTGACCAAATGGGCGTTGGTGGTTCTATTTGCGATTGGTGCGAAGCGATATGTGGATACAGGTGTTTTACCTTCTTTGGCAGATCTTCCTTTCTGGAAAAGGTGAGGGGGTGATTGTTGGTTGTTGGAGGGCAAGACGAGGTTGTATTATAGGCTTATGGGATGGATCTATTGGGGACACGGTACCATGGAGCTTAGTGGAGGTGGAAAATGGAAAATGGGAAATGGGAAATGGAGGGGTTTGTGAATAAATGGGGTGGGTTCCTTTTGTTGATGGGCGGTTGCCGGTTGAGTCCACGGGTAGTACTAGTAGGCTTGGTGGTAATTATCATTTTATTTCTCTCGATCGGAATTATGCTCCAGGCTGGCAACATTTCTTTTTTTCTGGTCATTCGTGGTTATTGGAAATGTTGGGGAGCTTTACCTCATTTATATGACGACCCCTTACACATACTGTAACCTTGCTATAACATCTATCCTCCTCCCTTTACGACAACTACAAGTACTTTGGAAGATTTAGAATCATATTATAAGGCGGTGGGGCATTCTTGTGTTGTCTTGTCTTGGGGTGGTTTGGTGTAGTTTCTGGGTTGTATGTAATTAGTTAGCTTAGATATTAATGCTTACAACCTTTATATATGTTTATTATGGTTTTTTAAGTAGTGTGGTAATGAGAGTTTGTTGTAGAGGTATAACTGAGGGGGTGATTGGGGAGGGTACTCTAGGTAGTACTAGTAAATAGGCAGAGGTAGGTAGGTAGAGGTGGATACCCCCACCCGGCGACTTCCACCCCGCCCTCCCGAACCCTACGGGTCGCTCCGAAGCTTCCGATGTGCAACAAAAAAATGGGAGGGGGGAAAGATGACAGTGGGTGTTTATTTTTAGAACCACTTTTTTTTTATGGCTTTAGATGGATTTTGATGGACACGCGTATATATATTGGGGAGTTTCGAGTTTTTTCTTTCTGAGGCTTAGGACTGGGTTTTGGATGACCATGGTTTACAGTACTCGAGTATGAGTGGTGGGAGGGGAGTTGTAGGTTGTGAGAATGGGATCTGGCTGGTTTTGGATCCTGACCTGACGTATTATTATAGGTTACTGTGAGGTGAGGTTTTGATAGGTGATGACGTTGTACGGAGGTACGGTATGTTGGGAGGCAGTCGTGGAAGGAAGGAATGGAAGAAAGACATTCTTCCTTTGAATCCTTTGTCATGCGCACAGGTATGTATGTGCATGGCATCTCGCGTAATCATCCTCTTTAGGCTGATGGATGGGCCTCCTAAGATTCAGAATCCTGTCATCGCGAGAGGGTTAACCCTAGATCTTAAAGTGGCTGCGGGTTTGGGTGTGAATTGTGGTATGTATGGTGGTTAGTTTTGCTGTACATTGGCTTGTATGCGTTGTGGTTTTGAGATACGGAATGGTGCGGTTAGTCATGGGGTTTGTTGTGCTGTTAACACTAGTTGTTTTTGCTTTTGGTTGTTGTTTTTTGGCTAGGTCCCTTGAAGATTGATAAGTAAGGAAAGCTTACAATAATTAACGTACAGATTGAATTGAATGATTGTAGTCAGCGGTCAGAAGATGGGAATGGGTCAAGATCTCCTGCGGTTACCTAGAATCCTCACTCAAATCCCTTTATCTGGGGTGTGCTTCAGAATCTACGAGTAAGTGCTGTGCCTCAACTTCTGTGTTACCCAAGCAGGCGCCCCCTCTACGGTCTACATCTTTATTTCCTTCAAATATAAGAGCGTACGTGGGTTAGTAAGATTTGAAAACATGGTACTTTCGGAGGGCACCTGTACAATCCTTTATGATGTTTGTTTCCAAATGCTTGTCTGTTCCTTCGCTAAATTTGGAACTTTCCCCAGCTTTCAGTCATACATTGCCACCAACACCTTATTCCTCGGCACTTGGTTGAAACCATCAGGATCGATCATGGTAGTCAGGGCCAAATGAGCCTCATGGTGACTGTAGGAACGTACGATGGATATTGTGGGGTAGCCAATAGGAGATTTGTTTTCAGTCGTGGTCGATTCCTTCTCCTTTCCCTTCTCATCACACTCTTGATTTTTGTTACTACGTTACTATTCCTTTCAGTAAGGAAGATGGCAACGTTGGGAATCTCTCGTGAAACGGGGCTATACCGAGGAGTTGAAGCATGGGAAGAATGGTATATAAGTAGAGAGAAAGTCCACTGGAAAAGAATCATCAACAACAGCTTCATCAACCACATTCCTTCATCTCTTTCTTACACTTCTTTCTCTTTCATACTCTACTTACTTTCTTCACATATACAACACTTCTTCGACTCTTCTTTCAAGTCTATCCTTCATCAACTTTCAAAATGTATGCCAAATCCGCAATCCTCGGTCTTCTTGCCTTGACTGGCAACACCTTTGCTGCTCCAGTAGCAGACGTAACTCTTGTTCAACGTGAAACCTTCAAGGGAACTGCCTTCAAAGGTGATGGAAGTGCTAAAGCCGGATGGCCAACAGACAGCAAATGGGTGACATTCGACAAGATGTAAGTTTCTAATCCACAACCCCTTCTCTTCTCACCTCCAATCCCAATCCCAAAAACTAACAACTCCCAGGTGGAGCACCAACAAGCCCAAAATTGGCTGCCCAGCAGGAACCACCAAGAACTCCGCCGCCGAAACCGACAACATCAAAGCCGGCATCCAATCCGTCGCCAAATCCAGCGGCGTAGACCAACGCTTCATCCTCGCCGTCATCATGCAAGAATCCCATGGCTGTCTCCGCGTCGGCGCCACTGCCTCCCCCGGCGCCGGTGTCAACAACCCAGGGATCATGCAATCGCACAACGGACAGCATAACTGTCCTGCCAGCGGAGCTTGTGGCAAAGACATCATCACCGGTATGATTGCCGATGGAACGACTGGTACCAAAGATGGTAGTGGCTTGAAGCAACTCCAGGAGAAGGCTGCTACTGTTACGGGTAGTAAGGAGAAGGCTCAACTCGCTTACTGGGCTGCGAGGTACTATAACAGTGGTGAGAATAGCATTAAGAAGGGGAGTCCGTTGGAGATTGATACGAATGATCAACCTGGTGCTACACCTAGCTATTCTAGCGATATCGCTAATCGTCTTATTGGATTCTCTGATTAGATAGATTTGGTTGGAGGAAGAGGTGGAGAGTATGTTTTGAGTGTATATATTCTTGGTGTTTGATTTTCTTTCTTTTCTGTTTTGGTTTTGTTGTTGTTTAGGGTGTCAGCTTTGGTCTGGTCTGGTTTGGTTTTAGTGGCGGTTCGCTTGTCGAATAGCCCCTTTTTCTATCTTGCATGTTTTATAGATACATTTTAGCATTTGAAATGGAGTTTATTGAGTTTCATACATTCACTGGATATTAGAAGTAAATAGACTATGAATAACTTTGAGTGAAAAGTATTATTAGTAGAATTTTAAAATGCTCTTTAAAATTGCCCATTATAGATATAGCCTTCTAGACATGGTATTCATTTTGCGCTTTTCTATCCCCATTCTAGCTATTTATAAGGATCTTGGTAACTGAATACTCATGATATTAGTATAAATTCACTAGTCTTATAATTACCTATCAAATTTACTTGTTTGAAGAATCTTAAATAAGAACTTTCAAAGATAAATAAAAGAAAACTCCTTTTATACGCAACAACTGTAACTTAGCTCAAAGGTTTTAAATCAAAGTACCCTAGAAGGTTTCAGGAAACAAAGTTAGTATAAATATATTCTCATAAAGATGAAAATACGACCCGGAATTCTCGTTACTAGAGCATTAATTATAGGTTTGAAGAAAACGAACCCTAAATTTCCGATTTTCCACGCATTCCCCAAGTTTAACCCGAATACCTTCTCAATAATCACCTCTCCCTGAACAGAAAAAACATCGCAAATAAACACAACTCGAGCTCCTAATCGTTCGGAAAAACTACGGTGCGGATACCACCCACCGCATACGTGGAAATTCGTCATCCCGCCCGCACTCACAACGGAGAAAAAGCCAAAATAACCTTAAAAACAAAAACAAACAAACCTCGTCAGAAAAAACACGAGAGGGAGAAGATCTCCGATCGATGAGCAACAAAAAAAGCAGGTTCCGCATGTGCGTACATGCATGGCGAAACTCGTACTGGGAACCAATCAGGTCGGATGCCAAGCAAGATCCGGAGGTATTGGCCGCTGGTATTTGGGACTTGTTGAAGACACCGAATGTGTTTGGGGGCGGAATGAGATGTAGAAGTAAACGGGAGAAATGGAACTTGTTACGAGATATTTGATGGAAAAAATGTGCTTCGTCAATCATTATTTTCTTCTATAGTCTAAAGTGGTAAACGCTAAAACCCAATCCTCTATTCTACTTTACACGCCATAGCAATGCATATCACACCCCCAAACCCTATTCACACTCCGAATCAATGCCAAAAGTAGCTTTACTGAGCAACAAGCACAGCTCTATATCTCATCCCCCCTTTCTCCAACTTCGCCATCGCCTCCTCAATCCCCTCAGTAGTCAAAGGGAACTTCTCAATAACAGGTCTAATCTGGTGCAGAGCAGCGAAAGCCAACATCTCATTCTGAACCGCCCTGGTAGCAACAAGACTCCCCTGAATCTTCAACTCCTTCATCAACAAAGGCATGTAAGGAATTTGAAAGTCCTCTGGAGAGACGGTAAGAGGGTAGATGGAGGAGGAAGGTGCCATGATGGGAAGGAATTGCTTCCAGTCTGGTTGGAAGGAAGTGCAGACCAGAAGATGGTCGATTTGTCCAGAGACCTGGAGTTCCTTGACGTTTTTGGTGGCGACGAATTCAGTGGCTCCAAGACGCATGGCTTCCTCCTTCTTGGAATCCGTGCTGGAGAAGACGGTCACGTTGCAACCCATCTTAGCGGCGAATTGGATAGCAAGATGTCCAAGTCCTCCAATACCGATGACACCAATACGGTGGGTTGGCTTAACGGCGAAGGAGTGAAGGACGTTGAATACGGTTGCTCCTCCGCATTGAAGAGGAGCAGCGAATTCTCGGGGAATGGAGTCTGGGATCTTGAAGAGGTAGTCCTCTTTCCAGACGGCGTGGGTAGCGAATGAACCTTGGTCCAAATCGGAATTTCCATACATGGATCTGGTTGGGCAAAGTGTTTCGTGGGCAGTATAACATTGCTTGCAATGTCCACAAGCATCATGTTGGTAACCCCATCCTACAGAATCTCCTTCCTTAAGAGTCTTGACTGCAGAACCAATTTCCTATTATCTATTAGTAGGCGTGGAGTTATTGGAATGGTGTTTGACTTTATCCTACCTTTACAACACCAGCACCTTCATGACCGAGGACCATATCTTTGCCCTTATAATGTTCATCCGTACCGCATACTCCAGAGTGGGTGACCTCGACAAGGACCTGATCTGGTTTGATTTCTCTTGTGGTCTTTGACTGAACTATCTTGCGGTCGGCAGAGCCTTTGTAAACTGTGAATTCGACCATATTGGCTGTTTGATTTCTGTTTTGGAGGTAAAAGTGGTAGAGTGAAATGTGTGAGGACAGATAGTTGAGTGGAAGTAGAGAAAATTTATCAGTGACGGCCTTATCTTATATATACCTATACTGTTCCACGGAGCAGGTCCAGTTTGCCAGTTTGCCAACAATGTGGATTGTTAAGCGATGGAGATTTTTCTCGAAATATGTCAGCATGAAACTGAATTTGGTCCAAAATGATGCCTCTTCAAAGTTAATCATTGGTCCCGGCATAGTGGATCTATACAAAAGTGGTCGGTGTTGACTCGGTCTGTGGACGCCCATCCTTGAAAAGGTACCATGAAAAAATGATTCGGCTTGGACAATGCCATTGGAAATTAGTGGAGATTTTCTCATAGGGTTTGAAGGGAGACGTAATCTCCAAGTACTTTACTAATGAGAAACATTTGAGGAGTTCAACAATATATTACATGGTTGAACCATCTAGTAAGTTGAGAAAAACACCACGATCATAAAAACTTTTGGGCTCAATTTGAGTATCAGGACAAAGACAATCATCGATCAGATGGGAAACTTACCCACTCTCATGCTCGAACAACCGAGGAAAAGTTTCTGCTACCAAAGGTGCAGCAGCACAAGAATGGAGCTATGACGTTGAATCTTGGAGGGGTCCTGAATAATGGGTCCATATACACTTATCGCCACGTAAAAGAATATCATATTTCTTTCAAGTCCGACCGGCGTTAAGGCTCTGGACGATTAGGGTTTCATTCCAAGAGATTCTAGCTTACCAAAACCTAACTTTGTAACGCCTTAAAGAACCCGTCATGCTTGTTGTGCTCTGGTGGGATGCGGCTCGATCCACATCTTATCATTGACTGGATTTTCCCCGCCGATACTTGATTCTTGAGGCGGGAAAAAAGCAGATCCATCCGCCACGACTCCACAAACAGCTACGCCGAAAATTACAGTTCCCAGGGATCTTCATCAGAAAACGTGCTTTGCAAATAGTTCGGGAAATCCACAACGATGATGGTGACAGGAATCGCTTGTTAAGCGAACAAGTTGAAAGTCATACTTTATGTAATTTCATCTTTCACTTAGCAAGTCCACCACCTTCTTGCCTTTCGCACCGCCTAGATAGACATTGCTTTCACCCAAGTCCTCGTCGTCTACCGTGACTGCTGCTTCGTACCCTTTCATTACCATATCCTCATCAACTCGAAATCCTTGCTCGACTAAGAGCGTTATGACTCCTTTTATCCTTGCAATCTCCGTTCTGGTCTCCGGACCTATATATTCATTTTGACTTGAATATACTGTGGCGCTGATGCTCTCTTCCATTCTCGTGATAGCCGTTTCGCCCCCAGCGACTTCAATGTGCTTGCTGATCCAAATGTAACCATTAACACCGAGTATGACGTCCACTTTTCCTCCTCCGTGCATCGTATCAATGGTCCAGACCTGTCTGCGAGCTCTCACCACACCGCCACCTCCACCAGTACCGGTAACACTCATGAACACCCCATTTCTTAACTTGCCGTACTTCAAACTTCTTGTATGCAAACTTGCACTTCCATCTTGGCGTAAACTTTGGACCTCGGCAACCAGAAGATCTCCTTCACTGAAGAATGTTCGAATCTCAAGTTCGTCTGTCTCGGTCCTTTTGCGCAGGATTCCTCCAGGGAGGTTAATGGCAGCAAGAGGTAGATCTGCAAGATTGGGGGCTCCGACATCAACGCGCCATCTCTTTGATTGTACTTCCATTATGCGACCAACAACTAAATCTCCAATTTCGGGGGTATATCTTGCACGGAGAGGACGAACGGAGAGGAGTTTATTGGTTTTTTGAATGGTACCAGCTACTGTGGCTATGATCTCAGTACTACCTGGTTGGATGTATGTGCCATGGCCTCTATAATCCTATCAGTAATCAGATTGTGATAAGGGAGCTGTATGAGTTCAAACCTCATCCATTGAGCATCGTCAGTGACAACCTCACCAGGAGTAACTATACTGAAGGCAGAATGCTTAGCCCGTTTGGTGGGTCGCATTTCATGGTCTCCTTCCAGATCTGCTCCACCATTGTCAGAATCTTCCGAGGAATCAACTTCTCGATGTATGGGCTCAGCTGGAGCCGGCGCAAGTATTGTGATCGCCATTGTTGAAGATATGGAAGATTAGGAGACAAGGCTGGAGATGTTCGTAGATGAAAAAAGGCAAGGCTCCGTAGCTATCTTACCCCTGCCGGAAACGGCACGTGATTATGACACCAACCAAAAGCGGCAAGCTACTTAGTCAACCTCAACCTTGATAGACAACAACAACAGACAAGCTGTTGTATCAATAATATTTGACCACCAATAATGGCTCTCGTTGATTATTCTTCATCCGAGGAAGATACCGAATCCAATCAAGATCCCCCAAGGCCAGTCAAAAGAGCACGCTCAGCGGACAAGGCCGATGATCTACCTCCACTCCCCTCCAAGTTCCACGACCTCTACGCATCTACAGCTCGAGTAAGTACAAAGGACGATCCAAGTCTGCACAACGGAAGGAAAAGAGCAACTCCACATGTAGAAGGAAATTGGCCAACTCATATTTATATCGAGTGTAAGTACTCTATTTACGCAACTAAAAATCTTATTAACCGACCATCGCTAACTCGTTTGAGGGTATCCTTCGCCAACAGAATATACTTCACTAAAGAACTTGATATCAGCATTACAAGAAAAACTGCCATCCGAAAACGAGGCTGTAATCCATTCGTTCTTGACAAGTGATCTCGGTGCTCCATTGCCTCTTCACATCAGTCTTTCACGACCAATAGGTTTCTTGACCGAAGAGAAAGATGGTTTTGTGACTTCACTGGAGCGATTTATCTCAACCTCTGGAATACGACCGTAAGTTGTTGCAATATGAAAGTAAGACTTTTGCTAACTAGTCAGGTTTGAAATCAGGTTTTGTGGTCTTGATTGGGTAGCAAACTTTGAAAAGACTCGATGGTTTCTCGTACTACGAATTCTTCAGCCTGCCGAGAATGGTCTAAACAAACTTCTTCATACAAGCAATACAGTTGTGCAAAATCATGGCCAGCCACCTTTGTATGCAAACGCAATGGTGTCTTCCACGTCAATAGACAAAGGAAGCAGCCCAAAGGGGACCGGTAAGCTATCAGGACGAGGAAAAAGAAGGCCCGAAAAGATTGATTGGAAAAATATGCAAGATTTTTCCTCGGCTTTTCATATCAGTATTGCCTGGACACTCGAATCCCCAAGCCAAGGACTCAAATACGTTACAAGTGCCATGGTTGAGAATCACTTCAAAGAAATGTCTAATATGGTAGTTAACATCAGCGAAATCAAGGTGAAGGTTGGTAATGTTGTGACGAGCTTAGGATTACGTACGAATGCCATGGAGGGGAAGGGTTTATTCGGCATGTAACGTTATAGTAGGTGTTAATGCTGATTGTAATACTACCTTGTAGTGAAAAATCAAGAAAACAAGCCGTGTGAAATTTGTTGATGTGGAACTATTCAGAAACACCCCAGATTTCTACAACAGGAGAATACCTTTTCCCTTACTAGCTAACCTGTTATGCTTTTCATCAGTGTAGCTCGTAAACTCCATATCATTTTCCGTCATTCCGTTTCAGATCTAAGGAATGAAATGAACTTCTATCTCACGATGAAGAATGCCCCCAAGAAATCATGCCATCATTATCATGTGGCGATAACGAGATGCCCACTACACTCACACCTTTTTATTTAATTTTCCAGCGAATAAACATGGGTCTTGATAGTGCTTCAAACCAGAAATGGCGAGTATAATTAGGGTCAGCGCTCGGCAAATAGAACCTATTGCATTAAAAAGGCTCTGGAATTCCATGGAAAATGGAATTCCAGGGGGTATTCTGACTAATCAAAGAATAGTACTAAATTTAAGAAATTAAGAGGGGTGAATATTTATTAAATATAGACCTGTACTAAAATAACCTTAAACCGCTATAGGTATCGGGTCAATCTCTTCGTCGCTCCATTGCTTTAGAACCTATACCCTAATACTAAAGACATATTCACCTAACCTTCTCGCTACTAATACTATTTACCGGATCCTAGGCTTCCTATTGGTCTACGGAGCGGATGGACTTTTCTCCGGGTCATGTGATTTGGTTCCATAGAATTCCAGTGGAATAGGGGGTATGGAATGGAATGGAATTCCAGTTGCCGAGCGCTGATTAGGGTTAGAAGTCCCTGGATATTTGTGTCCATGTAATCTTACACTCCTCGTCATTTCATCAAGAATTGATGATAAAACTTGTTTCTTCACCAACATTTACACATCAACACAGCAAAATATACACTAAATCCAAAGCTCTCTCATACCCAAGCCCTCTAAACCACAAACCAAACATCTCAAATGGAAAATCTAATTACAAACAACGAGTAACATCCAGTAGATCATATTCCTTTGTCCTAGGTGATGTTTTCCATGACCCAAGACAAAGGCTCTGGTTCTAGGAGTAGGAGAGTTGGTGTTCACTGTTTAAACGATAGTCACTCATACTCTCGCATTTCAACAAGCATTCCATCAAAAGTCTCCACTTTCGAATTCTTAGAGATGTCCTAGACTTGCGGGGTATCGCTGCGACGGGTGCTAGACTTTGAACGACCTGAGAAGACAGTCTGAGATAGGCCTGACGAAGAAGGGGATACAAAAAGAAGGGTGGGCTTTACATATGCAACAAGATGAGTATTCTGTTTTGGGTTGGGCTTTATTGCTGTAGAGAAAGTGGAAAAGTAGGACCTTGTCGTCTCCCAATTTAGGAAGAGTCAGGAACGATGCCAAGGCAGAGAAGGAGCGAATGTAAGCGATTACTTGGTCCTCAACTACATAGCTTAGCTGATATCAAAGCTCTGAAGCGGTTCGACAATCGTACTTTCCTTCTTAATCATTGATTGTTCGTGAATTCGAATATCTCAAAGCATGCGTGCGCACTTAAGGAAGTGCCAAAAGTCGTGCCGCCTCTAGGACAGAGGTAAGATCCAAAGGACCTTAATACTAGGTACTTTCTATCAAGAGCCGTGTTCAAATTATTCAGAGACAGTTAAAATCTGAGTTCTTAAACACATTTCATCGTGTATCTATTGCTTGCTATCTACAGTATTACTAGCTAGCTTACTAGACTGAGAGAGTTACCGTTTCCCGATATCACCTCAACGACCTCGACACAATAGACTCTTGATATCCTCCAGGCAAAAACCAAAAGTACCCAAAGGAACAAGTTCCGTTTATGATAGGTACCAAAAAGTACCTCATCACCAAGAACCCAACCACACCAGGTTCCATGTCAAAGAGCCTTCTTACCTCACGTAACAAGACACCCCCAAGACAGAGCGCGCAGTAGCAATCACCGAGGAACCTGAATCTGCCACACACATACACACATAGACTTCAAGAATTCATGAAGAAAATGCAACATACATCCCCTCATTCCCCAAGGGGTCTTCTACAACGGGTATCGAAACGTAGGCTGCCTTCTCGGCGGCAAAAAACCAACAGAAGCAAATCTCCCACACCCGGTCTCCCAGCGCGGCTATTTTGACGCACTCACTTGTCCAAGTACGAAGGGAAGGGAATATGCAAACGGGGTACACAGCGCTTGCTGGTCCCGTCGAAAGTTGTAGGGCGATGGAGGTAGAAGTCTACTCGGCGTCAAACCAAGAAACCCACTTGCCGAATCCCCGGGATGATTGATGTCAAATCCAATCTGCAACGCTACAAGATGAGCCGTTGCGATTGCATCATTCAAAACGGAAAATGGAGGACCTTATTGGTTTGGCGTGTGTGACTCCCTTCTCGATGTCGACATCTTCTGCAGCGCAGCTGAGTTTGTGTCAAAAGATACAAGGCAACATAACTGAACAAGAGACCAAGCAAGCAAGCTTCTTCATCAAGAGACCATTGAAGCCCTGCAACGGACCTTCACAACAGCACTTGCATCCAGAACCACACTTTCTTCTTCAGCGGCCCCACGTGTAGAAAGGGTACTATGACTGGAGAAAGACTTGGAGATGATCATCCACATCCCTCCCTCACTCCTGCGACTTCTCTCAGCTCGCCGGAAGATGGAGAATGGTCTCCCGCTTCCCTTCTTTTCAACATCTTGCTTTCATGCTTCTCTCCACTGTACACACACCGATTAGCCCAAAACCCTGTAGATCGGATATCAAAACTCAGCCTTCGTCAACACCTTCCTTGCATTCGACCATTCGCCGGGAATCGAGTAGGGAAAAGGCTGCCCAAAGTAACATCTCGTGCTCTCCGAATCATGCGACCGTCTTTTCGACCCGCGTCTGGCTTCGAATCCACGTTCGTTGCGTATTCCCACCCTCAAAACACAGTTGATTTGAAAGAAAGGGGGACCACAAAAAAAGATGTGGTTGCCCTATGTCCAACAGTCAGAGTGCCCACTCGACCCGGCCCTTCCATTGAACCGTCTGACTCCAAACCAATTCGCACCTCTTTCTGCCTTGCGCCCCCTTTGAACGAAAGAAAACAACGGTGATGGGAAATTGAAACTCCACAAAAATCACCTCATCATAACTAAGGATACTATCGTGAGTGTGACCTTCAAAGTACCATTGTGCTGTGCCTCAGCGGCCGTTTTGGCGACCCTAATCCCTGTCCAACACCATGGTAGTCAACAGCAAATAAGACTAAGGCAAATAACCTTACCGTACCCGCAACCCGTCGCTCCTCGCGGTTAACTCGCCTAAAAAGTACAACCTCAAAAGCTAAAAAAAAAAAGTTCCAACTTGAACCACCGAGTTGAGAACCTCCGGATTTCGGTGTTGGTTGGTAGTAACCCAACATTTCGTGAGTAAGCGAAGATCAAGAAATAGAATAAATCCCAACCCAACCATCGGAGCCACGCGAGTTATGCCCTACTGCGCCGCAATTGGCCTCCGACGATGAGACCGCCGTGGTCGCGTCAAAATCGACCACGAGGCTGTGAATACTCGTATCTGATCCCTCACGCCTCTCTAACCTTCAAAAAAAATTAAGGTTGGGGGCCGTTCCGCATCATCGTGGGGCCAATCACCAACTTGACTTATTGGCCAATGGAAACCCTTGACTGAGATCTTGCATGGTACTTTCCCCTCCCCTGAATAAATTGACTCCACTATATATTCAGGTTTACAAACCGAGTGGCCAGTCTTCATCTGGGGGCTCAAGATTTCGTCAAAGTTCGTCTATGGGGTCATTGGTGAAACCAGACGTCACGTCTATTCAGAAGTTGATGAATATTTGATCTTTGCAGATATATTTCTCGAAAAAAAAAACATAACAAGTATTGTGGTTCGGGGGGAAACACCTTCTCGGAACTATCCATGGTAGCGGAATTTCAACCCTTGTTTTCAAGCGGGGTTGGTCTGGAAGTACCCAAGTGAAGGGTAGGTGATTACAATGTGGTCTCGAGGGTCCTCTTCATGTATCGCCAGGTAGAACGCCCTTAAGTGGCTAAATACGTAGTTGGAAAGTCGACAATATTCCACTTCGTTCTGCGATGACGGAGGTAACCGGTAATCAAACGGGCCAGGAACCAAATCATGGTACGGATGGAAAGATAACGGGCTCTGCCACTTTCAACTCTGGTGCATCCCATCCACAGACCTTGCTCTTAAACCCCATGAATCGGAGCTCACTCCATAAGCCCCGGATCATTTGTTCTTCCCTCGTGGATGTAATGGCAAATAGGTTTTATTGTCCAACATTAAGACCGGACCCATACCGCACCCACACCCCCTATAATATATCACACATTCCGATAGTGCACCCGGTCTAGTCGTAAGAACGTCCCTTTCTGCATACGGCTTAGGGAGTTCCAACCCGCCCCCCCTCACTAATTACTGCTCTGATGCTGGTATCAACCAATTACTTGGAGATATTTCCTCGCCATGAACTTGCAGCAAGCGCAATATGAACTCGCCCTCATTCAAATATGACTAGGCTGGAATCATTGCAGTGGCGTGATACGGCGAAAAGAGAAGGCGCGTTAGTTGTTGGTGACGATCCCTCCTGGCTGAGTGTTTTCAGCGGCAGGCGGAAAGCTTTCCTATCCAGCGAATACAGTACAGATGAACGCCTCTTTCAAGTTGAAGCGGGGGCAGACAAAGCGATGATGCCATGGGAAATGTAGGAAAAAGCTTGATGGATGAGGCAGCAGCCCTAGGTGAAGATGCGCGACGAGATGACATATTTTTGTTGGTTCCTGTGTAAAGACCCGCCACAGTCAACAACCATTGATAAGTTGCCCGTTACTGCTAGGTACGGCGAAGGCGTTGTAGGCAAGCAGAGTACTGGTGAGAAGCGAAGGAACAAGTGAACAGTTGCGCCTGGAAACAAGGCGCCCAAGACCTTCTTCAGATAAGGAGCGGAATCAACCACATCCTGACGCGATGCATTCATGACTAGAGATCAACTTGGTCGGATGTTTTCAAAATGGTCCAGAAGAAACAACACGGATATCGAACAAAGCTTACCTTGCCCGGTTATTGGAAGGAAGAGCGTCTCGTATCTCGGAATAGGTAGCCAAGTAGCACTTCTGATGGAGAGCCACGCCCATTGAGTAGATTTGTAAAGTAGCCAGTAGGAATGAACTAAAACTCTTACATATATAGGGAATTCAATGAACACTTTCATTCGATGTGCTTCCGCGAAGCCACTCGAGACCCTGAATGCTGG
The DNA here is from genome assembly GCA_900536445.1 of Hymenoscyphus occultus. Taxonomy (NCBI): domain Eukaryota; kingdom Fungi; phylum Ascomycota; class Leotiomycetes; order Helotiales; family Helotiaceae; genus Hymenoscyphus; species Hymenoscyphus occultus. Next base: position 174,267 of record UNPT01000039.1, on the reverse strand, counting down.
GAAGGGTATCTTGTCACCAAGGTCCTGCAACCGAAAACTGATTATCGTCGGCCGCGGGTTGGCGGCAAGTATATAAGCAACAGGTCTAATGTTGGCTTACTACTTTGTATAAGTTGCCATTGCATGTAACATCTCCTAGGCGAAGGGCATCTCTGTGAATGTGCGACTTCCATATGGTGTACAGCGACCGAGCAGCGACATCCCTGAAGTCCAATCCTGGCGAGTCTCGAGGGCACGTCAATTGGTTTGTGTTAAACTTACATTCTTGGCCAATCACGATTTTAGCTACCAGTCTTGATTCGAGACGTTATGCCCAGAATAAAGTGTTGGTCACGACGTAAAAAAATAAATGGCGATGCCATATCCAATGAGACAATGGATTGTTGTTGAAAGGGTTGCGAAAGGTTCAAGGTACCTGTCATGTCATGACAGCAACCAGCATGGCTGACCTCCCTGAAATGATTATGCATGCTTCTGGCGTGGAGTAGTACTGCACGTATCTCAAGTCCTATGATCAAACAGTCAAGCTTGAGAAGAAACACACTTCTCTATGCGGCTGGTTCTCATATTCGAAAGACGAAATGTGCAGTCTCGTATAATCCAGCACCGGCTGGCGGACCGGCTCCTCCAGCATCAAAATAACGAATCATGAGCATGTACACATTCTGTACCATCGGACACATTCTGTACCATCGGACATGTTCTCCAGATATACACTGGGCACACGCTTCGTCTTACGGGGCACCGAGGTTCCTTTCACCGTCTATTTCCCTATTTCCCGAATGTTACTCTCGCATATGCAGTGCTTCCTTGTAACCCAAACACCGTTTTGACAGACTGCGAGAATCGATACTTGCTGATTCAACGGGCCATTGTTTTCAGAATGAATTCCGATGCCCGTATAATTAGCGCACATTAGAGGTCTGCCAATCATCCCTGCGTATTTTGAGGGTTTGATAGCATAGAAAGAGCTGCATGGTTTTCTGGGATCTCTTCTGTGGCACATGGGCAGGAAGTTATTGGTGGAGGTTGGTGCATGAAACTTTATGATATCGTCAAGAAGCTTGACTGATGGACGGGCAACATTTTCATGCATGTTGATATGGATCTCCCTCGCTGTAACTGGAATAGAGTAGACATTGAACGCTGCAGCTGACAGCTGAAGCAAGCACCCGTGGTCAAAACAGCATGACATCGGGGCCCTGCAGATGTTTAACCTGCTGTCTATCAATTGCTCGAGTGCCTGTTACGAGACACAGCAGCAAGTGGCAATGGTTCAAGTTGCTGCAAGACATACCTTGCCATCACATGGACAAGACGAATTGCCCACTGTTTGCAGACTCGGTGATTGAAAAAGTGATGATGGTTCTGTGGAAGCTTTGATCCGAGCCGTCCTCAATAACGGTGAGTGATACTAAACCATCATCCCGTGCGAACAACTATTGGCTCCAGTTCGCTGAATGGGCCTCGCAAGATGTGACTGTGAAGAGAAATCAAAGTGATCTCGAAGGGTATAGGTTGAACGTGAAATTAAGCGGGAGGAAAATTAGAGGCATCATGCATTTCTGCAGAAGTGAAAAATCCTAATCGATCAAACATGTGAGAGCCGAATGCAAGTGCTGCTAAATCGCAGCACACCAAGTAGAGGCAAGTTTTTCCAGACATGCAACCACGATCTGAGAGTACGCTGAGCGGCCATGAGCCGGTAACTGGCCTCAAGAAAAAACGGCAAGTGGTTGATTTACTGATGATTTTCCGTCGTCCTCGAGACAAAGTAGGCAGTCGGGAGCCAGCAGAGCCGAAGGGCGTACAAACTTCCGCAATGGGTGAAGAATCAAGCGGCGAGAGAGAGACGGGTTCCCAACTTTTCCTCCAGCAATTCAGTATCATAAAATCTTGAGATGGAAATTCTGATCAGTGTGGAGACGTTCACGCGCGTCTGTTGGGCTGAGAACCAGGAAGCGCCAAAATGGTCAGGTAGCATTTGGATTTTGGAAGACCGAGTAGACTGAATGTTTTGTCTTGCCCTTCCTCTTTCCTATCTGGTATATGGTCGAATGTGCTCTGAAAGAGAAAAAGTGAATCATTCGCCGTCGTCTTCGCCGTGGCTAAATGATAGGTAAGTTGGGTGTAATGAAGTATGGAGACATGCTGTCGGCAATGTGCTCAACAACATAGCTCCACGGCTCCTTGATGAGGTCGATGCTGGCAGCCGCGAGATTTGCCGCGACGGCCACGATGATTGGGTTTCATGCGATGCCATCGTACACAAGCTTCCCTGCCCATGCATTTCGCTGCGCTGTGTGCGTCTCTGCATTTTTTGCACTCGGTGTCACCAAGCGCAGAATGGCCTGGCGTGGCATGGCATGACATGCCGAATGCGGTACACAACATGAAGGCATCCGCGTCCGCATCCACTGCGGCTGTCGTGCACAGGTCCTGGTGGAGTCGTCGATCAAGGCAGAATTCGAAATCGAAGGTTCGAGGGTCGAGGGTCGAGGGTCGAGGGTCGAGGGTCGAGGGTGTGATGAAGGGCTGAATGCAGGGACAGACCGGGGCTGTTGGGGATGGGAATGGGAATGGGAATGGGAATGGGAATAGGAGGGAGTGGTGGAGGTCGAGGGCCGCGGGTCGAGGAGAGGAGGCCTGGTGGTGCAGGTGTTGAGAAAATGGAAGATATCTTTGTCGGTATGTACCAATACTAGGCTTGCTAGGTACAGGCCAGGTCGGGCACAGGTACCACTACCACCACCACTACCCTAGGTAGAGTACTTACAAGGTAGCCATGCATCTTAAACGCAGACGCGCTCCAGGGCTCGGCTAAGCCCCCCAGCTAGCGTGGCTGCACTTCAACCACCCCTCGCTTCTGGCTTAACTCAATGCACTGCTCTGCTCGCGGCACTTCCAACTGCCCTAAACGGCAGTATGACCCCTCTGTCGGTTGGATACTGCCCTCTCTGTCGCTTGTCGTCTACGAGTTGGCTGTGGCGACAGAAACCCGTCGATTTGTTACCTGTCCCGTAACCTCTTCGGTAGGGAGACCGTATACGTAAGCTTAGCTATATTCTGCGTGCTCAAGTTGGCTGCTGCTGCTGCTGCTTAGTCTCTCCATGTCATGTACTCTACCTATACAGTACTGTACATGGCCATGGTGGCAGCTGTCCACCACCCACCGTCCGCCGTCCGCCTCCTGTTGCGGTCTCCCACGTTCGCCTACTGTAAGTACTCTTGCTCGTGCCGGCCTGCCTGCTTGCTTGGAGAATGCGCCATCTTGCTGTCAGTCTATCACATCTCTATTCGCCATGAGATTTTGCCCTCTCCCCACACTGCTTGGATATATTTGCCCTGCCCCACCTGGAGACGTTCTTTGCTCCAACTGGAGTCCACCTATCAGACCTCTGAATAGGCGACCACCCTTTCCGTGAAAGCCCAGTCAAGGAAGATTAGGTTGACCCATCCCCTGCCGCTTTCCCATTCTCATGTGCTGATATTTCTGTCCTTCACCGTCACATATCCCTCGCCCGTTGTTGAAAGGGGATTCGAATCCTTTGGTAGGTGTTGGCCTTGCTTCGAGTGCGCTCTAGTTCAGAACTCCAACAAGTCATTTCTCCAAATTCCTACAGTACCAACCAACGGGCGTCCAAAATAGGGATAATTCCTGGAAAGTCGCCAAATTGCTCATCATTTTGGGATGGGCAAACAGAGACTCCATTCCAAGCTGAGAAAAGTGAACCATATAATCGGTAAGGTGTCAATGTATATAAAGTAGTCTTCCTTCCTCTGAAAATTTTCCTCAACAGCTCAACAACCATCAGCTTTTCATCAATTCGAATTCGCATTCATACCTTCAATCATCAGCTTCAATCACACAAACCTCCCTCAAGTATGTTCATATTCATACCATCATGGCGATTTCCCTTCATTGACTCATATAGAAGTTCAACTCCTACCATCAGACAAACTCCAACAACTTCCACCAAACCACCAACCATCATCAAAATGGCTCGCTCTTGCACCAGTTATGAGATCCGCTACAGCTGTGGCCACGTGGAAGAAAGATTTGTTCACGCTTCAGGATGTCCAAAAAATGGAACTTGCAAAGTCAAGGTCGAAACTTCGTCAGTGAACGAAATTTGCCCCAATGCTGTATGCCCCAATGGTGGTCATTAAAGACGTATGTATCCAGACAAGTATCCCCAACATCTGATACTCAGCTAATGATAATGTCTAGTCCTCCAAGGCTGCTTGCATGCTATGTGGAGGAAATGTAACTCGGAGCAAGGGATGTTTGTGTGGAAGTGTTCTGTATTATTTCTTGTTTTCCAGGGACGTGTGTTCTGATCCTGCGTTTGAAGATTTGTATGGAGTGTTGGGGAGGCAACGTTTTTTGAAGTGAGGTTTTCGGTTCGGTTGAGTGGTGCTAGATTTGGAGATATAAGATGTGTTATTATTACAACAATTCCTTCTTTTGACAAATGCTCAAGTATTTTTTTTATCTTGATTTTCACAAATAACTTGACATGGGCAACGAAATTGATGGGGAAAGAGCTCGGTCATGACCTCTTAGCTAAGATTATGGCTTCACTCAAGATCCGAGTTGGAAAAGAACTCAGCTTTACTTTGGCTCCTGGAGTGAAATTGAGATACTGTCGCTATCCAAATGGCATAGATGTTCATTACACGTCTGCTCATAATTTGACGCAGCTAATGCCCGATTAGCAACTGCACTTTGCGCTGCTGAAAGCACTCTTTCTTGGTTTTGGTGGAGAGAAAATCGTACCCCAAAAGAGAAGAGATATGCATGAAGCTACTTGCGGTATTCCTCACAGGCATCTCAAGGAGATAATGTGATTTGACATGCATATGGAGCGCAATCTTCTGGGTCCATTTTGTGAGTCATACTGCTGTACAACAACCCTGCGTGTGAAGACATCCCGCGCAGTTAGTCCACGAGTCTCATACAGCAGAAAGACCAACATGATATCAACAGGAGAGCCACGTGGATATATTCGTATGACAAGCTTAAGTGGTCACTTGGGTCACCGAAACCATAGTAGCGTAAAATGCTGGGTTTAGGAATGATCGCGAAAGTGCCTTCTCTTCGACAATGACAATGCTATACTGCATTGTTTTCCACCAGTAGATCCCAATAGAAGTTTGAACACCTACTTGTGGCGTATCCCTTTCGATTCGTAATCGCTTAATGCAAACGAGGAAGCAAAATGATAGATGTAGAACGAGCGGCGAATGGGCCACCGTGACGAAACTCGAAAGAGCCAAATCTGGAGCACTAGCCCTAGTACCGCCGCTACCTTGAGCATAAAAGAGCAATACCATGTACTGTTTGGATCATCCCATTTTCATCCCAAAGTATGTCGTGCAGATGAAAACTCCCTTAAGGTTCGTTGTAAATGCGGCTAATGCAAGCCACCAGGGACACAGAAGCGAATCAGAGAAGCAAGTCAAACGCCCAGCGCTTAAAAACACACATGGTGTTATCTCTGACATATGTTATCTGGTAGCAGATCCTTAGGTCAACGGAACAATTTTCCATGTGGTCCCATGTTGTACCCATGCTGTACCCATACCTTGCCTGCTTGTTCCTCGGGCATCAATTTTCAGATACTCAATAAATAAATTGGTAGATGAGGAGTAGCTGGCCAGCCTGGCTCTATCGATAGGATCTCACTTATGACGCTAGCCAACGGTCGAAAAGTTGGTTTGGTTTTTGCAATCGAGCCAAACACTTGCGCCATAAACGTGGGCAAGATGGGATAGCAACAATCTTGGAGGAGCATTTATACATTACTAAGGTGTGTATGCGAGCTATCCCCAGAACTATAAACTGACGACTTGTAAACAAGGCCTGAAATCTGCCGGAGTCTACCCTCGGATCTCGGTCGAAATATAAACAGAGGCATGAGGTTATGTCGAGTCCCAAGTGGCGAGGGACTTGCTGGTCATTTGCTTTCGATTGAATCTTCTCAAAGTCGCCGTGTAGGAATTTGGAGACTTGGTATGGTGTGTTGCCTATGATCAAGGTTAGCGACGGAACTCCAAACCTTACATCCGTAAGGCAGTCAATGCCAAGAACGCCCTACAATGGGCCCGTGCATTCGCTAGCGACCAACCAGATGGTTTTCACGAGACCAACGACCCATCCACATGGAACGCATCAACTAAGCTTCACATCACACCCACCTCTACCAACACAACCTCCAGGCATTCAATTAACAAGTCCAACTTTCTGCCTGAGTCAATGGCCCCCAGAAGCTCTCGCCTAATTTAGACGATACCTACTCTGAATCCTTGCTCACATGCGCGTCGACAATCCGAACTGCTTAAGACTATATTGTCATACACCCAACCATCTCCCTTGGTCTGGTGATCTGGTGGTCTGGCGGCCTATGATTTGAGATGTCCATTGAACTAAATTGGGAAGCTCTGACCACCGGTCCGGATGGAGTTGCCTTGGCTGATACGATCCGGGATTTTGTTCACGAAAAGTTCCAGACGGTGACATTGCCTCGTTTTATCAAAGGCGTCAAGGTTCATGCTTTTGACTTTGGCAAAGTGGCACCAGAGATTGAGATCAAGGACATATGTGACCCCCTGCCCGACTTTTATGAGGAGACGGAAGATGATGACCAGGAAGAAGGGGAAGGTAGCGATGAAGGGTGGCAACCCAAAAGTGAACAGCAGGACAGTCTAAGGGAGAAGCGCAGACTAGACCGGTCGGAAAGGAAGAATGAGCCCGTAAATTTTCCCAATTCTCCTTCATATATCGACACAAGATTATCGGGAATAAGAACAGGCCAGGCTCCCGGAGACCTAGGAAGCCCTTTCTTGGGCGTCAGTACACCTGGTATTCCCGGAGGAACTTCGAACCTGGGCTACTTTCATTCCCAGCTTGCCACTGGATTATCGGGAACGCAAACACCTCTCGCTGCTGTTGCTGGGGCACATCTTCCCCACGGCTGGCCTGACTACACAAGATTACCTTCTGCTGGTAGGGGCCATCGTCACACGCATAGCGGAAGTTCTCCATCCCCTTCACCCACAGTAGACGCGGCATCCCAACTCCTCCGAGAGCGCGCAAGTGTTTCCACGTTAGCACCTTCAGCTTCCACAACCAGACCTCAGACTAGGGATGGACCTAAAGAAGAAAGCATTGAGGAAGAGGCCTCGTCGCCGCCCAGGAGATTTCGAGAGCCCAGAGTCGAAGATTTGCAGACGGTGTTCCGTGTTCGATATTCCGGCGATATCCGGCTATCATTGACAGCCGAAATACTGCTAGACTATCCTATGCCTAGTTTTGTAGGCATACCTGTCAAGCTGAACATTACAGGCCTCTCATTCGATGGAGTTGCGGTTCTTGCATACATTCGGAAAAGGGCACACTTTTGTTTTCTTTCCCCAGAGGACGCATACGCGGCAATTGGAGCAGAGTCAGAAGACCGCCACCCCCATTCCAAAGGTATGAAAATGGGTGGATTGCTCCACGAAATCAAGGTGGAAAGCGAAATAGGGCAGAGAGAGAATGGCAAGCAAGTTTTGAAGAACGTTGGTAAGGTGGAAAAATTTGTGTTGGAACAAGTTCGACACATCTTTGAGGATGAATTTGTATACCCTAGTTTCTGGACATTCTTAGTCTAGAATGTTCCACCAACGATGATACCCTACCTAAACTTTATACTGTTGTGGTGTCCTTTTGATAATCCCGCCTCTAATGGCGTTGTGGCTTTCCTCCTCATCTGCGGTTTGCATTACCAAGATGCACTGAATTAACAAGCTCCCCTCTTCCTTGGATCGTCTCGGGCGTGGGTTGTGTGAAAACCTTGAATTTCTCACGATAGTGATATAGTTGGTGTTTTGGTGGATTTGATTTGCAAGTGACTGGGTGACCTATCATTTCAAAGTTTCTTTGAACCCTTGATATGCGGCATTCATATCCAGCTCCAGTTCTCTTGCTTGATCTTCACTGACTTCTTCCGTAGCCTTCATCTGATTGAGTGTAATTAACCACTGAACAATCTTCCCCCGACCCTCGAAATCATTGTTCGTGACCTTATTAACACTTTGAATGACATCTCTCAATAATGGGTGCAGCTGGTCTTTAGCAAGAAGGCCTAATCTGACGGCATCGAGAAAGGTAATGAAATCTTGAGTTGCTTCAAGAATGCGCTTCCCATTACTCTCACCAGTGCTTGGGGCAGCCTCCGTATATGAAGTGGCAGTCGTGGTACTGGGCATGCCAATCCTAATCCGCTCTGTCGCTCTCGGCACTTCCATCTGATGAAGGTCAATTGAAGGTAGTGCCGTACAAGATAGTAGCAACGTACGTCCCATTCATTTTTAAAGGTTTCCAAGTCCACAAATTCCCTAGCCACAGCCTCGTCGACGAGAATTGCTTTGTATTGATTCAGCAGCCGACCGCAAATCTCCGTGTAGTCGGACTCGGGGATGGCATCTTTCAGGTATGCCTTTTCGGTCTCGTCCAGTGTAATAATAATACTAAAGACTTCTGCGAGAGAGTCTTGAAGATCTCGTTCAGCTCTAGTCTCGGCGAGTTTGACTTCCTGTTCGGTATTGTTAGACTAGGAGTACAGGCGCTCGAGCAATTGGTAGAACCTCATCCAGATTTATGGTTGCCGAGAGTGTGGTATTCGGAATGTAGCTGTGAGGCGTTGGCGCATAAGCCTGGTTTGTTTGGTACATTGCGAGTGCTGATCCAGGTATAAACTTCTGACAGCGTGCTTTTGAAATGTACAAGTACCGTGAGGATAATGTTGATACTCAGATGTAGATGGAAGGTCTCCAGCCTTGTTCTTAGGTATGGAAAGCTGTGGTGGGGTGACGCATGGTGCTTGCTGGGGGCTGCTGGTGCCAGTATAGTGCCGAGAACTGTGCCGACATGGTGCCGAGGACTGAGCTGCCCCAAAAAAAGCGGGATGCCAAAATTTCCTAATCAAAAAAGTTCACGAAGCTTGACAACTCGCCATCCGCAACCATCGTGATCGTACAATCTTGTCGCAATGGCCAAAAACACGAAAAAGGCGACTCGAAAGTTCATCAAAAACCGTCTTCCGGGTGTTCTTGAAAAAAGAAAAGATGGCGCGAAGATTAAACAGCGACAACAAGTGAAGGCCAAACGACAGGCGCGAAACGCAAAAGATGCCGAATTCTTGGGTGGAAAAGATGGGGAAGAGGGTGCTAAGTCAAAGGAGCCTTCAAAGGAAGATCCATTTGGAAAGATGAACGTGGATGATTTCTTTCAAGGTGGTTTTGAAATTCCAGAAAGACCCGCGAAGAAATCGAAATCGAAATCGCAATCCTCGTCGAACGCAGAGAAGCTCGGGAAACGGAAACGATCAGAACCAGAGGATGACAACGAAGACGATTCCTCCGAGGCGTCCTTTGAAGAAGCCCCTGTCTTGAGCGATAGCGATGCCGGAAGCGACGAGGAGGATGCGACGGGCATGAGTAAAGGAGCTATGGAAGCATTGGCACAGAACGACCCAGAATTCTACAAGTATCTCAAGGAGAATGATCCTGAGGCGTTGGACTTTGACGAAGATGCAGATTTGGCTGAGGTCGACGGTTTAAGCGCCAGCGACGAAGAAGATGCACCGAAGAAGAAAAAGCAAAAGAAATCTAAAAAGGCTGCTGTGGACGAAGCTGATGGTTCTGATGACGAAGATCCTGACTCGGCTGAAGTGACCAAGGCTATGGTAACAAAATGGACTAAAGCCATGACAGAGGAACACTCAATGCGGGCGATGCGACAAGTTGTGCTCGCATTCAGAGCAGCAGCTCATGTCAACGAGGACGAAGGGAAGGAATACAAATACACGATATCGGATCCCAACGTCTACCACGAGCTACTTCTCTCCACTCTCAAAAATGTACCAATGGTTCTCAATCACCATCTGCCGGTTAAGGAGTCCACTGCTGGAAAAGTTCGAGTCTCAACGGATTCGAAAAAGTTCAAGACACTCACGCCTCTTCTCAAGTCGCACACATCATCTGTCCATCATCTTCTGACAACCCTCTCAGACGAGGCAACTCTCAAACTCACCCTATCCTCAATAATTCCTCTCTTACCATACCTTCTCTCGTTTAAAAAGGTTCTTAAAAATGTTGTCAAGACTGTGGTCAATATCTGGTCAGATGCCGCAAGCTCGGAGGCAACAAAGATTACTGCCTTTTTGGTCTTGCGAAGACTGGCGGTCATTGGAGATCCCGGACTTCGAGAGGCTGTTTTGAAGACCGTCTACCAAGGATTGATTAAAGGTAGTCGAACAACATCTGTTCACACAATCCAAGGAATAAATCTCATGAAGAATTCCGCGGCTGAGCTCTGGGGAATAGATCAGGATGTGGGATATTCTACCGGATTTACCTTTATTCGCCAGTTGGCCATACATCTGAGAAGCAGCATCACCAACAATCAAAAGGAGAGTTACAAGACAGTATACAACTGGCAATACGTGCACTCATTAGATTTCTGGTCTTGTGTACTCTCAGAACATTGTAGCCCTTTGAAAGAAGCAGAGACCGGGAAAGAATCCCAGCTTCGGCTCCTGACCTACCCCACCGTACAAGTCACACTTGGAGCTATGCGGCTTATTCCAACTGCAACTTACTTTCCTCTTCGCTTTCAATTGATCCGGTCACTTCTTCGGCTTTCTCGAGCGACCGGTACCTACATTCCTCTAGCATCTGCACTTCTCGAAGTTCTCAATTCGGCAGAAATGAAGAAACCCCCAAAACCGAGCACAGTCAAGAGTTTGGACTTTGCATCTAACTACAAAGTACCAAAGTCGTATCTTCGAACACGAGTATACCAAGATGGTGTTGCAGAACAGCTTGTTGAGTTATTGTCAGAGTTCTTCGTGCTTTGGTCAACAAGTATTGCATTTCCCGAGTTGGCATTACCTGTGGTGGTTATGATGAAACGATGGCTGAAAGAGGCTAGTAACAAGAGTACGGGTAATAAGAACAACAAGATTAATTCAAGCTTTCTATTACTTAGTCAAATGCTGGAAAGGAACGGCAAATGGATTGAAGAGAAACGGGCCAAGGTTGATTTTGCGCCAAACAATCGTGCAGGGGTTGAGGGGTTCTTGAAAGGATTTGAATGGGAAAAAACTCCCCTAGGTGCATTTGTCGTCGGACAGAGAAAGCAGAGAGAAGAAAAGGCGAAAATGTTGGAGGAGAGCCGAAGAGAAGAGGATAGGAAACGACAGGAGGACAGGGAGAAGGAAAAGGCCGCACCTGAAAGTGATGATGAAAGTATGGAGGATGTAGATGAAGATGAAGATGACGACTCAGAGGCAGGATTTGATGAGGATGATGAGTGAAATTGTCGATATATGTGGAGTTTGGAGTTCAGGTGTCGAGATAATGTTACTTGGACGGCAAATCTGTCTATGTAGGGCACCGCATTAGGGGGGAGTTACGGGGGACAAAATTAAACCACCCGTCACATGATATTTACTTCGAGGATCCTACAAGTGAGATGTTTCGCGATGATGGATGTTTTGCTCAACAATTTCAGAACAATTCAAAGTATTCGTTCTAGGAGATTCAGATAAAAGTTTCGAGTTATTCCAACCACTTGAGCCAGTTGTTTCAAGTTCAAGGAAACTGGAGTCAAGCTTCAATTCTACGAAATGGTAAGCTACGAAAATAGATTCCCATCGCTTCTCTCGCCTGTCACGCATTTGTATACGGAAAGAGTGTAGAGGGCGTTGATGTGTACAATTAGGCTCAATGATCAAATCTTGGGTGGGGGCTTATTGATTCTGTCGGTGTCAATCAGCCAATAGCAGCTTCGTAATCACGGGCGTGCACAGCTTGATTCGCAGACAGAATAAGCGAGTTTTTGCGAACCTCACATCTTTTTGAACTCTTTTCACGTTGCTACTCCCACAACCTTTTGGGTACCTGTCGTGACATATTTTCAATCGGCACTTTACGGGAGACATCAGATTCCAGAGTTGTTTTGAAGACTCCAGCAAATCATTTCATGCTGCCACTCATTGACATCGGATTGGGATCACCGAGTCTCAACGTGCTTGGCTTCACAGAGCCAGCTAGCTTGTGGAATTATATGCTTGTTAGCTAACATAATGGGTAATTTTTTGGCTATGGACTTCAGATGTTCATGTGGGACGGGTCTCCACTGTAAAGCCTCGTGCCGCTATGATAGGTCGGTTGTTGCGCTCAACAAGGAGCACTTACTTCTTTAAGGAGGAACGTGGGAACATGTGAGGGGTCAGATATCCCGAGTTACCTGACTAGGATACAATCTATTATATACATGTTATCCTATTCTCTTTCCCTTCTTCTTTCTTTCGCTGTCCATCAACTCGAAATTGTACACGAGTATCAACTACCTCAACCTCAATTCCTCATTACTCTAGCAATGAGAGAGTATCATGGCTTCTCTTACCCTTAACATCTTTCCTCAGGATGTTCACACCCAAATCATTTTAGTGGGAGCAATTTTGTTGCTCCTCATTGGCGGGGTATTCAGCCTCAATTCTCGTTCTCAATCCGGCAAGAGCGATCAAGAGAATCCCAACGCCTTCACATCATTCCTTCGATTCTTCTACGCTTCTTTCTTGAAGCCACATACTGGAGATGGTACGGGAAATGGCCAGCAAGATGCCCTCGAAAGCTTTTACAAGGCACAGGCTGGTGTTTATGATGCGACTAGGAAGAGACTTCTTCGTGGGCGCGAAGATATGCTTGGACTAGTGGCTGCTCAGTTGGTCCACAAAGCCTCGAAAGAGCAAAAGAATGAATCCAAGCGTATCTGGGTCGACGTAAGTACATCAAATAGTCTTCTGTTCTCTTGAATCTGAACTGAATTTCAAACTATACAGATTGGCGGAGGAACAGGATGGAATATCGAAGCCATGTCGCAATTCGTCTCCGTTCCCGATTTCTTTTCTAGCGTTTACTTGGTTGATTTTTCACCATCACTCTGCGAAGTAGCTCGAAAACGCTTTGCACGATTGGGTTGGGAGAATGTGAAAGTGATCTGCCAGGATGCTAGGACTTTCCGGCTCGAAGATCATGAAAACGACGTTTCTGATCTAACATCTTTTTTTCCAACAAAGTACCCGGACGACAATACCAGCAGCGTTGGTGGTGCAGATCTTGTGACGCTCTCGTATAGTTTGTCTATGATTGTACTCTACCACATTCATTCTGTCCTGGCTAAATGCTAACTCTCACAGCCTGACTTTTATTCTGTCATCGATTCCATCACCTCTCTACTTGCACCCTCTGGTACAATTGGTGAGTCTTTTATCTCTTAACGCTAAGAAGCAGTTGCTTACCACAACAGGTGTCGTCGATTTCTATGTTCAATCTATCGTGTAAGTCGAAAGACCTCAAAGGAAAATATCTTTTTTTGGCAGTTTCTAGGCACGAGATACTCTCTGGCTTCGATGATTTGCTCATTTCCATCGCTTCAACACTACGAACAGATTCAAACCTTGCTGACTTCGATTTTCAAGGGATTTGAGCTGTCGAAACTATACTGGTGGGGCCCTGAATAGACACGTCAATGTAAGCAACTTACCTGTTTGGCCCTTCTGTTAGAATCTGCGTAAGACTATCACAAAAGCCATCAGCAGCTCTTGTTCTTCCTATTTGCTACCGTAATTCAATGTGTTAATCTAGACTGTCTGGAACAATCAATATCACTTGTTCTAGAAGTCTCGATTGATATGCTGGGTTGCGCTCAAAATACTGTACTAAATACTGTACAAGACAAGCATCCCGGAAATTTAGAAGTGATGGCTACTAATTTGCCTCCAATGGTTCTCCTGGTATTTTATATCACAATGTTTTATTCTAACTTGTTGTAGTGGTTCGGTCGCTTATTTTGGCGTGCATGGTTTGATGTCGATCGTGTTGGTCTTGAAGCTAGTCGCAGAGATTACCTTGAATATCGCTTTGGTACAGTCTTGAGCGCAGATTCTCGCAACTATCTTCTAGGTTCAATTCCATACTACGTATGGCTAGGTTGTTCCAAGCGCCCTTCTTCTACTCTCGGACTTCCCAATTATCCTCAGGAAATAGTCGAAAGACTTGATGCTGCGGTAACTGAATCTCCATATCTCTCACCAATCAATCATACCAAGGCACTTTCTCGCGCAGTCGAAAACTCAACACCACCCGAGATCAGATCAAAAGCATTTGATGCAGCAGTTGTCAACCTATCCGCTAACCTTCCACTGCCGTCATTCTTCTACCAGAACCATCACTGGCGAATTCATTATGATGATCAAGAGAAGAAACACACCCAGTTCAAGCATGAATATATTTATGCCTTCACCTGGGAAGATACTAGAGTGGATCATCGCTTGTTGCGAATTACTTCTGACGACAAAATCCTCTGTATTACCAGTGCAGGAGATAATGTTTTGTCTTACGCACTATCTTCGCCAGCTCGTATTCATGCAGTTGATCTGAATCCCAATCAAAACCACCTTCTAGAGCTGAAAGTGGCTACCTTCAATGCTCTACCGTATTCCGAGTTTTTCAAGCTATTTGGTACTGGAAAACACTCTGACTTTCGTTCCCTCCTTCTGACAAAATTATCACCTCATATGTCGTCTAGAGCATTTCAATACTGGCTTAACAATACCCAAGTTTTCGAATCCACATACGGAAAAGGTCTTTACGAAACGGGGTGGGTGCTCCCTAGGTTGATCTGTATAAGCTATTAGAAATGGCAATACTGACTCCAATTTTTTATAGAGGCTCAAGACATGCCATCCGTGTCGTTCGACTTCTTGCAACCACTCTCGGATTCAGCTCTCAGATCAAAAAGCTTCTCTTTGCCAAAACACTCAACGAGCAACGCGAAATTTGGTCCAAAAAGATACGACCTTTGATCATGTCCAGATTACTCTCCCACTTTGTAGTTTCCCAGGAGAAATTCCTCTGGCTAGCACTAGGTGTTCCCAAGAACCAACTAGCCATGATCGAAGCCGACTACCTAGCTTCCGAATCGCTTCCTAGCAAGGCATCGTCAACAAATCCTCTCGGACACACAGAAGCTGAACTCAATTCATCCAGAGGAAAGGCAATTTGGGAGTACATGGTTCAAACTCTGGATCCCGTGATAAAAGAGTCTCTGATCGGCGACGATAACCCATACTACCTTGTTTGTCTCCAAGGCTCTTATTCTCAACGTTGTCACCCGGACTATCTGTCCCCAAAAGCCCACCAGAAGCTCTCCCGACCTGGTGCTTTTGATGGCCTCCGTATCCATACTGATGAGATTAACGAAGTAGTAAACCGTCTCCAAAGAGGAACTCTCACTATCGCGGTAATCATGGACTCCATGGATTGGTTTGATCCCGGAGCCGATGAAGCAAGTATCCAGATCTCAAATATCAATCGCGCTATGAAACTTGGAGGAAGAGTCCTTCTACGATCTGCTGCACTGACTCCTTGGTATATTTCTACTTTTGAGTCACTTGGATTTGTGGCCAAGAGGGTTGGTTCAAGAATTGCAGGGGCTTGTATTGATAGGTATGTAAAACCATTCTCTTGTTCATTAACGAGAGGAACTTGGCTAATGGAGAATAAAGGATCAATATGTATGCCTCTTGTTATATCTTGACGAAAATCGAGAATCTACCTCCAGTCAAGGCAATCGAGCGCTGTAGCTCGGTAGATCTCGAAGAGCTTGAAATTTGAGAATGGTTCGCGATATCTGAAGTGGAAGAACGGTCACAGTGAAGGAAGTAGCGGGTTTGTAATGATATCTCTCACAGAGAGTTCTTCTAGACTGTATTGAGGAATCTATGAGATAATGATAGAACGCGTGTCTAAAGCCATGAATATCCTAAACCACCCCATAATGAAATCTGTATACGTGAAAATACGAGCTCGCCAGGGGCTGGATCATTTGTAGCAACACTCCCCACCAAAACTGCGAGCACAGCACTCTATCAGAAAGGGACATAACACCTCTGTATATTATCATGACCCAACTGACAACTTTGTGTGTTCTGCTCAGCCCCATTATTAACCCTGACAGTAGGAGGTAACGTCCACCTCCATCCGTCAACCCAGTGAAAATGCACATCTTGACCATCAACCTTGGTCGTTATATCGTCAGGCTTCAGACTTCCATTCTCCCGATGTATGGCATCTATTGACTTGTTGTCGGTGCAATCTTTTCTTAGGACTCGGCTATGGAGGGTTTAGTTTTGATATTGATATACAGTGGTAGGGGGGAGTGGAGGACTTACAGGAAGATATTTTTACCCTCGTCCCGAGATTCGAAGTAGAGTTGGTTTTGGTAGGGTTGCGTGTCGGGGATTTTTGTACATGGGAGGTCGTCTGTGAGGGCGGAGGTGGAGAGTGTTGTTGTGAGGAGGAGGATGGAGAGGAGGTTGGCTGGGGAGGATTTGAGGTGCATCTTGGAGTGTATCGCTTTGTAATGGTTTGATTTGGTATCTTTGAGTAATGCTCAAGTTGTGAAACTTAGATCTTGAATCCTGAAGGTGTAGAAAATTGATGCAAAGTATGTTGCATCTTCGTAGTCCGAGAGAGGAGGAAGATCTTTATATACCCTTCGCAGCCAGGAATTATTCAGAGATCGCCTTCTCTATGTGAATGCCTACAGACCGCGCACTAAGTGAGTCACCAACCCTCCTACCTGAGTATAAGTAGCAGACTGGCTGGGTCGCCTTCAAAATTGTGAAACAGATACCCGGTCCAGCCTGGCCTTCCAGAGACCATCATGAATGTATGAATACATGAACAAGAGAAGAGGACTGAGTCACCTTTCAATAAGTCACAGTCAGGAATACTGCATGAGGAAGTCAATAATACATAGTCTTGCTCTCTAAAGCCTCTTTGAGTAACATGTATGTACGCTCAAGAACTTCCTCTTCACTTATGTATTGAAGACCAAGAGTCAAGCAATATCAAAGTAAGCACTGTGACATATAAAACAAGACAAGATATAAAAACAATTTATACATAATTCACCCTATTTATCAACCCATCTCCCTTGTCCATCCATCCCATCCATTCTACCACTCTATATTCCATCACCAAAAAGGCAGATAGTCTTGCTTTTACCTACTTCTTCTGAAGGAAAAAATCCTCAATCTTCTCTCACCACGCTGATATAATAAAAGTGAAACTAGAGAAGAGAAAAACCAATCATCCATCCCTCCACCGATTTTGTATCGCTTATCTATGTCATTCATCACGCTCAAAACCCTAGCAACCATCCCAACACAAATAAAAAAAAGAAGAAAAAGAAAAAGAATCCATGAAGAAAATAAATTCTCATCTCAAGAAGTAAAACACAATACACCTCCACAAACATACCATACATCTACCAATCATCATCATCATCCTTCCCCTTCTGCATCGCGCTCTGTCTAGCCCGCAATGCCTCCGCCAGTCCACCAGCCAAACTGGGCGTAGGCGTACTCCTACCACTATCTGTGCCATTCCCATTAAGACTCATCCCCGAGTCCCTTGGAGCTGGCGGTGGTGCAGGCTTTCTTCCTGCTGCTGGTCTCTTGGCCGGGGGTGTGGGCTTGGGACGAGCACCATTCGTTTTTGCGGCTGGTGGTGGAGGAGGTGTTGGTCTTACGACCGGAGGGGGTGCAACCACAACTTCCTCAAGGTACGCAGAAGGAGCCCAGCCTTCTGCACCAGAAGCGGTTTTGGCAAGCCACCATCCTATATAATGTTAGCAAAGAAAGACTATACGATTGGGAAACAGGGAGGAGACTTGCCATTACCCTCTTTCTTGAGAATAGAGATAACGTCATCGGGTGTTAGTGTGAGCTCGTTGGCACTTTGTCCCGCAAAAGCATACAAAACCTTGTATTGGGGGTCTCTGGGTTTGGCAGCAGCAGCAGGTGGTGCGGGCGGAGGTGGTGGAGGTACAGATCGACCAGACGACTGCGATGGTACGTTTCTAGTATGATTTGGTATAGAAACTGCGACAGGTTGTGGAGGTAGACTTCTGACAGCCGAAGCTGATCCACCAGGTTGTGATACAGGTTTGGTATTTCTTGTAGAAGTATTGGTGACCCTGGATGGACGACCACCTGGGCCACCGGGCTTGATAAGTCGACCCTTGGTAAAGGGCTTCGCTGGTATTGGCTTCCCCTTAGGCAGTGGGGCAGAAACAGAATTTGGTGGCTCGCCTTGACTGGTATGAACAGCACCGCTCTTGTAAAAATCCTCTTTTACGGTGGAGTCCTTGATGACCTTCACCATTTGCATCTTGTTCGGTTTCTTTGCGTATTCTATTGCATCTGCAATTTTCAGCGTGAATCCAGCAGGCATTGAAGCTTGCATATGCGTAAATAGCTCAGTCTTGAGTACACAGGTCAGAAGAGGATCGGCTTCTTGAGGTGAGCCAACTCCTAACGAGAACCAATCATCTCTACAGACCGATGTACCAACGAATTTGATAGCGCCAAGAGGAATGGCACGCTCGATGGCCACCTGAACTTGCTTGTTGACCAAATGCTGAGCGATGATATAGAATTTCCCTTTTGTTAGGACCAAAATACGAGGACTCAATTTACTCGAACGACCAAACTTTGTTTCCAAAAGTTCTCCACGGCAAGAGAAGATTGCCTGCTCGTTGGGAGGAATATTTGCCGAGGTGCGGATTCGGGCTCCTGACCCACTAGTGGCATTAATTCCAAGATAATCCCCCATGAATCGTCTTGATCCAAGAAGACTGAATCTCCTTCGTTCTTTTCGTCCCTGGAGAACCTTGTGGCCCTTTTCTCTCAAAACGAGGAACTCAGCACCAATCCTCTTCTTTCTCCATACCCGCTGGATACGCGTAGCAGCTTCGATACGGATTCGCAAGAATGCTCGCCAAACTCGCTGAATCCGAATGGCCATGTTGTGCCAGTATCGGTCTCGCATGTGCTCCAAAGCAAACAAAGTCTCAGGGGCCTTGATGAATGCCTTTGTTACACCCATTTGAAACTCCTCAGCAGGAATGCTCGTATCCTTCAAGATCTGTTTTGCACCAGATTTCGAGTCTCCTGTCCATGTGTAATCTCCAGCGTAGGAAGTTTGGGGGGATAACAAGTAAAAGCGCTCAACAAACTTATCGAATGTCTGACGGTAGGCAAAACCAGCCCGACGAATTCGAACGTTTTCCTGTAGACCGAGATATTTGATTTGATGCATGACATTGGGAACATTGTATTCGGACCAAGATTTGTTCTCGTTGGGCTTGATAGTTCGAATATAAGAGGGCTGTGCTTTCATCAAGGTTGCGACCAGGTCGTTTGCAGATGCTTTGATCTTATCACCAGCCGAAGGTGGCTGTTTTCGATTATCCTGGTCGACCTGGTGAGGGAACAGAGTATGGAGAAATTTGTTACCACTTTGATCAAACAGGTTGAGAAGGCCCTTCAAGAGCTGGTCCTTGTTTTTATCAGTGATACCGTCAACGGTATAACTTACATCACCAGCGTAATGCTTGATAATAAAGTTACCCTGTCGAGGGGTCAAGTGAGGATTTGACATGCCATTGATGGCCGTCATAAAGGTTCGATCACAAGCAGCCGGATCTGCATGTGCAGTTTTGGTAGCATCCTTCATGGCAGAGAAAACTCCTGGGGGCCTCACATTTTCAATGAGATCGCACACGATCTTGTTGTCGAAATACTTGATAGGGGTCCACTTGATCTGTTCTCTTTCATACTCCTCTTGTTCTGCCTTTAGCGTCAGCTGGATGAAGATTTGCTGTAATTTCTCGTTCACATAGTTGATACACAGCTGCTCGAAACTGTTCTTCTCAAAGATTTCGAATCCGTAAATATCGAGAATTCCAATTGATTGAGCTGTCGCTCCACGTGCTTTCAAAGCGACATTGACACGACCAACAATCCAATCAAACAGGTTATTGTATATTGATTTTGCCAGAGCATCTCTGGTGGCGAGAGCTTGTGCAGGATTTGCAGGCGATTCAATGACTTCCCCGTTTCGTGGTGTGAGAATGCGGATTGTGATTGCCGAGATAAGTTGCTGTGGGTCCACTTCGAGAAGATAAGCGAGAAAGTCCACCACAGATTGATCTGTTACTGCGGCATTTCCATCTTTATCCTCGGCAAACTGGATGTTACCAGTCCATAAAATTGCAGCCAGCATTCTGAAGATTTCATCTTGTTCTCCCTGCGTCAAACCGATGACCTTCATCGCATTGAGTGTGTCTTGGTACTCGGCAAGATCGTCTATGCCATCTACATCTAGACATTTCGATTTGCTTGTGTAGAGGTATGTTTCTGGTTTCTGGATGCCTAGACTGGTTCTGTAGCTTGATGAGGCTCCCTTTGTGAATTGGTAAAAGATGTGGAAGTTTCGCTCATTGGGGATTTGACCCACAACCCTACTTTTCTCCAGCAAATAGTTCGTGATATCTGCACCCACTGGCTCACCCTGAGCATTGAATTGTAACTGTAGGTATTTTCCGAAGCGAGATGAATTGTTGTTTCGTAGCGTCTTTGCATTTCCAAATGATTCTAACAAGGGATTCGTCGCAAGCACCATGTCTTTGGTTTCTTGAATCGAGGAGTTTCCGCCGCCAGATACATTGGCAATATATTGCATTAATCGTTTCGCAGCTTCGGTTTTGCCAGCCCCAGACTCCCCGGAAATAATGACACACTGGTTTTCCTTGTAGGCATTCATATTGTAGTAGGAGGCTTCGGCAACAGCGAATACATGAGGTGGCATCTGCGCATATTAGCAGCTACCCAAAATACATCCCATCTTGAGTGTGTACGAACCTCGAGTCGATTCTTGCCCTTGTATGTCTCTAGAACTTCTTCTGTGTATATTCCCACTGTCTATTATTAGTAGCTCGGAATACTATGATTGTGGGCCAACTCACAATCTCGAAATGGGTTTACAGATACCAGCACATGGCCAATGTATGTCTGCGACATCATCAGTATACCGCTCATCGTCCAGGACTATTGTCGCCGGATGGCTCACATAGATTTCTCCTCCTTCGAAACGTTTCTTCAAGTTCTCATTTATGGCCTCTGGGCTGACCTTGCTAATCAGCGTAAGATCCGAGACTCCTATCTCCTTCTTCTTTGTGGTATCGAAGGCAGCTTTCTTGATATTTGGTTTTCCCCCAGATGCAGCGCCCCGGCCGCCATCCTGCGCCTGTTTCGCGGCTTTGTCGCCCTTTGGTCTTCGACTGATACCCTATTGGCAGCAGATCGTTAGCTATCCGTGGTTTTCTAATATGCCATATGTCCAAGTTGTTCCATTCTTACCATCTTGGGTGCCTGCCCTTGGCTGACGACAGTGTTTGGATGCGCCCAGCTCGGATGTGATCGGAGATTTTGCTTTTAGGAAGAACTTCTGGCAAGTATTGGAAGATACAGAATGCACATATGATACGTTCTTGACCAGAGAAAGCACGCCGGCGGGGTGTATGGACAATCGTTATTTCAAGTTGGAGTTTCTGGTCTTTTGGGCACGGAGGTTAGGTTACGAATCGTCAGAGGAGTGGCTGAGCGGTTGTCTCGGCGGGGTTTGTTTTTCCGCTCCGAGGGAGGCTGAACTATTTTTACGCCAGGGTCATCGTTACGAGGCAACGCGAGATGATTCAATTACAACCACCCGTGGACAACCACACGTACACCATATCATACCGACAAATGTTGCTGATGTGGTCTACCTCATCCCGCAGATCTCGAGAAAGACAAATTCCAGCTTCTCCGTTTCTCCGACCACAAGAAGCTGATGGATGCTGCCCTTCGATCGCACTAGTGCCGGCACTTCGTTATCTATACAAAAGTTTGTATAGGGACCTCGTCACCTAGGATGGTCCTGCAACTCGTGTTGTCCTCTTGATGCCGGCGCTGTCATCATTTTCCTTTTCCTTTCCGCCTCTAGCGCCCAGTTCCATTGATCGATCTCAAAATACGTGATCCCACCGTCATGTGCGAATCATGCTTGGATTTACCGCTGCATAGCCCTATGTACCACCGCAGCAGAAGCAGACAGAGACAAGAGATGGTTGTTGGTTGAGTGTCAAAAGCAGGTTGAGCAATCCCAAGCCTTGAGCATAACAGAACATGCAACACCCGAAGAGTTCTTTCGTCAAAGCTCCAAAGCTGAGTGCACGGAAGCCGGATCATTGGTGGCATTTGCCTTTTGCCTCTACCAGTACGAGTACTCCGTACTTGAATCCTCTACGCAGCGCTTTCGCCCGCCATACGGAAAATGGTTCAGGTGCCCCAATTTTGATTCGGTATCACGTTGGATGACCGAGAGAAAAGCTAGCAGGTTGTAGGGCGTGATGCTGGGCAGCTGTACGAAACAGCCCACCACTATATTGTCAAAACCGAACCTTTCTTTAGAACACTTGAGGCACTGACAAGAGCTATAGATCTTAGTATCGATTACCCTCGAATGAAGGAAGGTGATTTAATACTGCGCAGGTGATCAGTTCTGTTGTCGGGCGTGGATCGCGCAGTCGTGGGCAAGTCGCACAATCCTTGAATTCAACAGGAGACAATGGAATCCCCACACCCTGCTTGTGGCAATGGCAGCGGGGTTATTCTCAAGAAAAAGATATCGAAATAATCGAGCTATCTTGGCGGTCGCTCAGGTTTGGCCGTTTCTTGTCGGGGTTTTACATTGACGAATTCCACGAATTTGTCCTGATGCACATCTTGGTTCTACTTCGAAGTACTAAGCAAAATGCGCGGGTCAACAGCAAAGCTTTATGATACACTCATGGAACTTTCAACGGAAACTTTTTTGTCGTCATCCGCCGTTATGGGGGATCCTTTACCTTGGTATTGAAGCCCCAAGTATTGGCCTCTCGCGGAGTACGCATGGGAAGAATTGGCAGAGTAAGAATCAAATTGCCGATACACCGAGAACAAATGTATTTTCATTGGTTGTAGGTGCCATGGTTATGGATTACAAACAGACTCAAGAAGAATCTCGCCGTCAGAACATTGAAGGAAGTCCATGTGCCGCGATATTCTATGACCAGAGGTTCTGCCATCACTGGGGTGACTCATATCATTGAATCAACGAGTTCACGCCCGTGACTTTTACAACAGACTACAGCTTATGAGAATCCTCGCAGCATATTTTGTCATATATATTAACACACGAGACTTTCCGAAGGTTGCGTTTCTCAAGAAGTTTTGGGCGCTCCAAAAGTTCAAAATTTCGTCAATGGATTGGCCTTTATAAAAATGGGACCTTATCGTGGCAGCGTTTCCTGCAGGTCATACACAAGCACCTCAACCCTACTTCTCGTGTTCATCACCATATAGGACAAGTCTCTACTGCATCTAGCTTCGAAAAGAACGAAGTTTGATGATACTCGCATATAAATACTTGGCGATTGTGTCCTTGAGACCTCCTTGTCAGGACCAACCTTTTCGACTAATACCAAGCACAATGCAAAAGGTAATTCCTAGGAATTAATCGACCAGTGGCGATACATAGGCGAATTCGGAAGCAATCAATCAGTATTTGTTTATTGGGTAATGTTATTCTGTATACTCCCCGAACTGAGCTCGAACGAATCGTCAAAGGCCGAATGATAGTTCGTCGCTACCTTCAATAACGTTTCTTCGCCCTCTATATTTACCACATCAATACTTGGTAGCAGTCCCAAACAGCTTGCGGTTCTTTTTTTCGTCCGAATTTTCTTTGCCACAGATTCGATTCTGATACTCCGTGCCCAACTGGTTTTAATATGGTATTTGGGATGGAAGTGGTACTAAAGCTCTTTTCTATAACAACACTTTCTTACGGCCTATGCCATAGTCTCCCAAAACTAAAGTCGACGAGGACGTCTTGGGGAAAGTGGTAGATCTTATTATCTTATAGCTGCTTTGTCACAAATGAATACTGCGTATTCATATTGTTTTCAGAGGGGCAATCAAGGTTCGCCATGTTAAGGTTATGGATACGCCATCAACCCGCTAAGGCTGTCCATGGACTTCCAGGTTCCATTTCTGGGGAAAAAGAAGAGGATCATCACGTGTCGAGAACTGACTCAAGAATCCTGCAGGTGGGTCCCACGGGCTGCCCACCCTCGGATGTTTCCATTTTCGACTGGGGAAGTGAGCCAAGAACCAAGGCCGTGTGTGGCAGATACGCTTTTGGAACACGATTGTTTTACATTTTACAAATTCATCTTACGCATGTTCTCATGGATCGGTTTTCTATAGGAAAGATCTGTAAACCACCATGAGTAGAATGCAATGGCGATCAGAACCACGGAGGGAATCTCTCCAACAGTTTGCCCGAAGAAGTTCGGACCCAAACCGGAGTTTTTACAAATCTCTCCGACTAAAACTATACGAAGTACCAAGTACAGTATTTTTCCATTCTGAGAGTCTGACTGTCTGAGAATAGATTGGGACTAATACCGTATACGCATCGTGTTAGTCACATTGACAAGATTAGATGTCTTTAGCAATCTTCAGCAAGTTTGATTACCCGACCAAGAGATCTGATCGGTGTGTTGGTATGCGTGCAGCGTGCAGCGGGCGAGGGTTGGGTTGGAACTAAGCGCCTGCAGGCTCCTGTGTCCCCTTACCATAAGCAGTACCTGCATGGACCAATGGTGATGTTTTGTCAAGTTAGCATCTCATTGGTCCTCGAGATATTGGTCGTACAAGAAATGTTTCATGGGACAAGAGTGTGGGCGGCAAGAGGAATCCTTCGGTATATCGGCTCGATATGACTTTGACAATACTTCCTGACATTTTTACGTCGTCCACGAACCAGGTTGATGATGATGATGGGCACAGTAGAGTGTGACAGTTGACGGACGGACTCCGTGTTGACATGGTATCGTCTGGGGTCTCGACGTGGAAGCTCGTCCTCTCAAAGGTCCCCCAAAATCAAACGGCAGGACGTTGATGCGACAGGATTTTCCGACGAACTGAAGATTGGACGAGTCAGAAGCGGACCTTTGCCGTATTTTTACCATGGCGGTGACATAATGGCGAAGTTGATACGACCGGTCCGTGTTTGTGTCCTACTTGAGTATGCTGCATACAGGAGCACATATCGTGGATCAATAAAGTATGAAGTACTTGGAAGTATGAAGTACTTCTTGGGAATTGTACTGTCGAAACGCCATACGAATGGCTTCGTCCATAGGGGTCTAGTGGATAGTTGATCGTGCCTGGATCGGATTGGGGTGTGTATAGGTTGAGCAAATTCTTTTCTCTGGTCCTCAGTCCTCTTTCATCCCATCCCATCTCATCCCATCCCATCCCATCCTCCTTCCCCTTCTATTTTCCACCAGCAAGCCTTTTCCACTTCCTCCTGGAGTTGGCTGGTTGACTGGTTGACTTCTTCGCTTGGCCCTGAGCGCCGTCGGCTCGCTGTGCTTCCCGTCCTTTCCCAACCAATCCTGGATCAGACGAAGCGCCGGGAGCTTGGCCGAATGTCCGTGGCCTGTCCAATGTCCAATGGCCATAGCCTCATTGCCCTGTCGATATGGTTGCCAAAGACGCCATTCCTAGGCTGTAGGTGTGGTGTTTTCGATATGAACATGCCACTTCTTCCTCCTCATTTCTGTGCTGCCTTCGCTCTGATTTATATGATTTTACAGCCTTTTTCAAAATCGTACGATTCTTCGAACGACTTCTCTTGCCAATTCTGCACTCACATCCCGAGACCCCTGATGAGCCCCTGGTCCCTTTGCTGCCATCCGTTCACCGTTCAATATTCCGACCATTTGAGACTGGCGCGGTGCCGACGCCTGGGGACGGTCAATGCGACGGCAGTTCTTGCGACACTCAACGTCTCAGAAGCCTCTCAGACGCCCCTCTTTCCGGCCAAGCTTTGATGACAGTCCCTCATCCTGGAGAATATCACCACTGGATTGGGAGGCCGAAACCTTTTGCAACGTCTGATCTTCGACACAACCGTCCAGCCCGTCCAGCCCGATCCGAGCCATCGCCTAATTCTGAAGTTGGGATGACAGTTCGCTGAACACTTGCTGACTACTCGGTACTCTGTCAATCTACTTGGAAGTATCTTCCTTGAACCGCCATCGCTGCCGACCGGCGACCACTCAGAAGCCCACTCCGACCAACCCCAGCGAGTTTCATGGAACTTTTGTTATCCGATCTTGTACCCCACGAACTACCGCACGAGCGTCATCTTTGAACGAGCAGGCCACAAGGGTTGACTTCCCGCCCTAAATCACATAAGCCCCTTGATCCCCTTTCGCATCTCTTCTCTACCTAGTGTCACAGGCGGGTAGCTAAGCTTTTCGCCTTTAACCATATCATCTCGCACTCCTGCTGGCTCAGTCCTCTATTCATTCCTTCTCCTGGTGCGGGTTCGACGTATTAATAATTTAGTGAGAGGTGTAGAGAAGTCGTCGTTCGTTTATCGAATTCTCATTTAGCATCTTCGACCGAGACTCAACCGTCGGTACCGTCGCTGGTCGACTTTTTAATAATACTTTGGGCTTTTGGGGCGAAACAAACGACAAGATGGGGTTCTTATCATATATGAAAACGCAAACGCGAGGGTCCAAACTGCTGTTCAACTTTTTGTTTCACGGCTTTCACTGTGGTCTTTTCGCATTCGGATGGTACGTCGTTTGGTGGAAGCCTTTTGGCAATCAACACAGGATGCTAATGTGGTCGTGCAGGTACAAACAAGCTACGGAAAAACGACTCGCTGGTCTCAACTCCCTCACATTTTCGGTATGGCTGTCTCGAGGAGCAGGATTGGTTTTGTCGGTGGACGGTGCAATGATTCTATTACCGATGTGCCGGAATCTCTTGAAATGGATCAGACCGAAGATAAAGTTCATTCCATTGGATGAGTCGCAATTCTTTCATCGACAAATCGCATATTCATTGGCCTTTTGGTCCGCCGTCCACACTCTTGCTCATTATGTCAAGTAGGTCAATGCTACGACTACTTGCAAATCCCCCTCTGACATGAAATAGTTTCTTTAATGTTGAGAAGACCCAAATTCGTCCTCAAACCGCCATTCAGATTCATTATGGAGATGCCGGTGGAATTACCGGACATATCATGTTATTGATTATGATGCTCATGTACACCTCGGCGCACGCTAAAATCCGACAACAATCTTTCGAAACTTTCTGGTATACCCACCACCTTTTTATTCCTTTCATGCTTGGACTTTACACTCACGCAACTGGATGTTTCGTCCGTGATACTCCCCTTCCCTTCTCACCTATCGGAGACCACGAGAACTTCTGGACTCACTGCATTGGTTATGAAGGTTGGCGATGGGAGTTATGGGGTGGTGGATTGTACTTTTGTGAGAGAATTTACCGTGAAATCCGTGCTAGAAGAGAAACCAAGATTGTTCGTGTCGTTCGTCATCCATACGGTAAGCTCTCCCTATTTTGTTTTACCTGCAATACATACTAATATCACAACAGATGCCATGGAAATCCAGTTCAAGAAACCATCAATGAAGTACAAGGCAGGACAATGGTTGTTCCTCAACGTTCCTTCCGTCTCTTACCAGCAATGGCATCCATTTACCATCACCTCTTGCCCATTCGATGAATACATTTCCGTTCACGTTCGACAAGTTGGTGATTTTACTCGCGCTCTCGGAAATGCTCTCGGAGCCGGTCCAGCACAAGCCAAGCTCTATGAGGGAGGTGATCCAAATCAAATGTACGAAGTCGCTCTCCAGAATGGACAAGAAATGCCCACTCTACGAATTGATGGACCATACGGAGCACCAGCCGAAGATGTTTTTGATAACGAAATCGCCGTCCTAATTGGAACCGGTATCGGTGTCACCCCTTGGGCCGCCATCCTCAAGAACATCTGGCACATGCGCAACGGACCTAATCCACCAACCCGTCTTCGTCGTGTCGAATTCATCTGGGTCTGCAAAGACACCACCTCCTTCGAATGGTTCCAGGTCCTCCTCTCCTCCCTCGAAGCCCAAAGTCAAGAAGCCGCCAACCGTCCAGGCATGGCCGGCACCGAATTCTTGAAGATCCACACCTACCTGACGCAAAAACTCGACAGCAACACCGTGAACAACATCATCCTAAACAGTGTCGGTTCCGCTGTCGACCCGCTGACCGAACTCAAATCACGAACCAACTTCGGCCGTCCAGATTTCGGCCGCATTCTTGAGACGATGCGGGAGGGGATCTTGGATCGAACTTACTTGAACGGTCTGGAGGGCAGCGTGCGAACGAATGTTGGTGTCTACTTTTGTGGACCCAACGTCGCGGCCAGGGAGATTAAGAAGGCGTGTAAGAAGGCCTCTGTGCCGGAAGTCAATTTCTCGTTCTGGAAGGAGCATTTCTAGGTTTCCTCCTTGCCCTTTCTACTTTTTTATATTTATATGATGTATACCAATCAAAAGGTCGTCAACCTTACTTTATTATAACTCGAAGAATGGAAGATATAAATATTTATATATGGACTGCATCAGAAGACCTAGAGGACTCTTTTCGAACAAGGCGGATGGATTGAGAAGATGTTTCGTAGGACTTATTTCCCATGGATACATGCATGCCTTTTCATGGCCGAAGCGTGCGTGCGTGCGGAACTGGATTTTGCTTTGGATGGATGACTGGGTCGGCCTGTTTACACCATACCATATGGTGTTTCCATTATATTTTGCGTTGGAGAGCTTAAGCTCGACCTTGAGCTTATCATATCCATGCCGCCATTGTCATTGCCATCTTTTTCCTTCTTTCTCGTTTATGACATAGTCCCAAGTTATTACTAGATACCTATTTGGCCTTACTATAGTTTATCCATTCATCTTAATGGCAAAGTATTTTTTGCCTTATATATTACCGTACTTTTTCTTCTCTTCGGAAATATTTTTCTATATTACCGCAATTATTCTCCTTGGTAATTCGGACATTTCGTCATTGACTTTCTGAGGTACTTTGGAGCTTTCTTTGGGGTTCTTTGGTTGGTCATTGGGGGGACTTGGTAGTCTTACTTGGGATGGAGACTGGTGGGATTTATGTAGGTTGATCTTGGCTTTTATAGGATTTGTAGTTGAGTTTTACTTCGTGGATGCTAGGTGCTGTACGTATGACGGAAAGGTCTCGGAGTGAGCTGGAACAGGGTGAGGTATTTGGATGGATGTCCTGCTTTTTCTTTTACTCGCACTGGAGGAAATAGCTTCTTTTCTTTTACTGGGAAAAATAGCTTCATTCTGAATATATCACTTCAAGTCTCCCCTTTCGCTTTCACGTTATTATATCTATTGTGATTGTATATAGTCAATTGAATTAATCTCCATTCCACCATCTAATCCGCACCGAGAATCTCCTTCAAGATGCGTGGAATCCAAATCACAGAATACGTCAAGGTAAAAATACTTACTCCCAATATCACCCAATCCCCAACATCAACTGAAAAAGAAAACTCACATCAGGGACCCTCGGAACTAACAGTAACCACCATCCCCGATCCCATGCCCTCGCCAACACAATACTTAATCTCCATCCAAGCAAGCGCAACCAACTTCTTCGACATCCTCCAAATCAGCAACAAAAACCAAAACCAGCCGCCTCTCCCCTTTCTCTCCGGCGACGAATTCTCGGGAATCATCCTCTCGGTGCCCTCCTCCCTTTCAACCCCCAAATTCCGCGTCGGTGACAGAGTATTTGGGGCCTCACAAGGCGGCTACGCGACCAAGATCTGTGTCTCGGAAGCATCGCTGCGTCCGGTGCCAGAAGGATGGTCTTTCTCTGGAGCCGCAGGCCTCTTCATCACAGCACCTACTGCATACGGGGGGTTAGTCACTCGGGCGGGGATCAAAGAGGGCGATTGGGTGTTGGTACATGCAGCAGCCGGCGGCGTAGGACTTGCTGCTGTGCAGATAGCCAAAGCATTCGGGGCAACGGTCATCGCGACTGCTGGGACGCCGAGGAAATTCGAGGTTGCAAAGTCCTATGGCGCGGATCACTTGATCGACTACAACGATGCCACATGGCCGGCGAAAGTCAAGGCTCTCACGCCGAACGGACGAGGCGTGGATATTGTCTTTGATCCTGTAGGTCTCATTGATTTGAGTACCAAGTGTACGCGGTGGAATGGACGGCTTGTCGTCGTTGGTTTTGCGGCTGGCAAGATTGAGAGGTTGCCGCTGAATAAGGTGTTGCTGAAGAATATTAGTGTGCTGGGTGTGCATTGGGGTGCTTATAGGATTCATGAGCCGGAAGTTATTGATGGTGTTTGGGAGGGCATTTTCAAGCTTATTAGAGAGGGTAAGTTTAGGGGGACCGTGTTTACGGATAGGGAGTTTGTGGGATTGGAAAAGGTTCCCGAGGCTTTGGAGAGTTTGAGTAGGAGAGGGACTTGGGGGAAGGTTGTCGTCAAGGTTCCTCAAGAGGGGCAGACGAAGTTGTAGATTGCCCTTTTTGGGGTTGCTCTAAGAATTGGTTTCTGTCTTGGAGATACCGACAAGACGTCGGGTCGGGACGAGACGAATCTTGGATAAAAAGAATACTCCGTATAGTAACCGAGTATAGCGGCTTGAGCGGCTATAGCGGCTCTATCAGGAACCGAACCGAGGTCCGAATATTGACAGGGGCTCTGGTCACGTGAATAAATAAAGATTGCTACCTACCCATAGCTATAGGTAGCTATAGCTACCTACCCATGAATATCTTGTTCTTAGTCTGATCTGTATGGTTATTCAGAGTAAGTTGGTATTTAGTATATGATGAAACAGACTCAGTCAACAAACCGCTACTGACTTGGTAGGCTCGAGGTAGGTACGGTACAGTAGCAAAAGTGGAAGCTGTTGCCGAATGTGGCTTGAGAAGCCAATAGATGTACATGGAAGCTGAGTCGTAACTTCATCAGCAAGCATCGCATCGCATCGCAACTTGGAGTAATCCAGTCTCACTTTTGACTCTTTCTCAAATCAATCTTCCAACAATAACACCCACTAATTCTTCACTCATACAACCATTCCCAAAAGGTTCAGCCAACGGGTATTCTCGACCTCACCTGCAAGACACAGAAGACCTCGCCTACCACGCCACCCCCCCTGCTCCCCTGTCCTCCCCAACGTCATTTAGCCGCCACACCTTTCGACACTCCAGAAGCACCAAAACACCTCAAAGCCTAATCAGCTCAACCCCTCCACCTCCCCACCATCTGCATCTGCATCTCACACACAGTGACAGCTACCTAGGTAGTTCACGCCATAAAATGGCCGACGAGAGCAACCCCGTCGAGGACGCTCCTCAAGTCAACTTCAAAGTCAAAACTTCGAGCGATGGCAACCATAATATCACCATGTCCGAAGCTGCCACCGTCCTAGACCTCAAGACCAAACTCGCTGGCGACGATTTCGAAAAGATACCCGTGGAGAGACAACGACTCATCTATTCCGGACGAGTGATGAAGAACGAGGATCCGCTCAGTACATACAAGATCAAGGCTGGCAATACGATACATATGGTCAAGAGTGCCGCAAGTAATACTACCAATGCCGCTGCCTCTAGCGCAACTATACCAGGTGCTGGCGTGCCAACGAATATGGCTGCTGGAACTGCGAATAATCCTTTGGCTGGATTGACAGGTGCGAGATATGCCGGGCATGTACCATTACCAGGAGCAGAGATGTTTGGCGCAGATGGAGGTGTATGTTCTTTTATATACGGAGAGATGTGATATCATACGCTAACAAAATACAGATGGGTGCCCCTCCAAGTGAAGACGCAATGGCCCAGATGCTTGAAGACCCCAACATCCAACAAACCATGAACGAAGCTCTACAAAACCCCGCCGTCGTTGACATGATGATTAATTCCATCCCCGGTCTCCGCGATAATCCTCAAGCTCGACAAATGCTCCAATCCGAAGAATTTAGACGTATGATGACGAATCCCGAGGCGATGCGACAAGCTGCTCAAATGCAGAGATTGATGCGTGGTACTGCGGGAGGCGCATCTGCTTTCCCAGCTCCAGGAGTGACGGATAATACACCAGGAGCGGGAGGAGCTACAGGTACACCGAATGCTAGCACACCGGCTGCAAATCCCTTTGCGATGTTTGGTCCTCCTCCTGGTGCGGGTGGTGCGAATCCCTTTGCGGCTCTTCTGGGTGGTCAAGGCGCTGCTCCTCGAGCCCCGGGTTCAGCAAGTCCACCATCAGGTACAGACGCCGCGGCTGCAAATCCATTTGCCTCACTTTTTGGAGGTGCTGGTGCTGGAGCCGGTGCTGGTGCTGGAGCTAGCCCATTTGGACTTCCACCCATGACACCGGAGATGATGGAGCAAGCAATGGCAATGTTCGGTGGTGGTCGAGGTGGTGATCT
The DNA here is from genome assembly GCA_900536445.1 of Hymenoscyphus occultus. NCBI lineage: Eukaryota > Fungi > Ascomycota > Leotiomycetes > Helotiales > Helotiaceae > Hymenoscyphus > Hymenoscyphus occultus. The sequence goes on along the minus strand of UNPT01000039.1, from coordinate 141,911 downwards.
ATTTGGTGGTTTGGGAGGTGGTCTAGGTGGTTCAGCGAGTCCTCCACCTCCAGCTGATACGAGACCGCCCGAGGAGATGTATGCGGATCAACTGAGACAGTTGAATGATATGGGGTTCTTTGATTTTGATCGGAATGTTCAGGCGTTGCGGAGAAGTGGTGGGAGTGTACAGGGGGCTATTGAACAATTGCTATCATAAGCTAGTTGATTGTACGTGAGTTGGTCTGCAGAGAAGTCACGCGTGGATTATAGGGCGAATCAATGATGATGATGGTCTTTTTTCCATATTCTACCTGAGAGGAGCGAGTGTGCGCGGATGGGATGGGATGAGTGAAATGAATAGTTAGTGAGTGGTTGAAGGGAAGAAGGAAGGAAGGAAAGAGAGAATAGTGGTGTTGTGATGGGTTAGTGGGTACTGGTCACTTTTGCTAAGTAGGTAGGCTGATAGGCTGGTAGATAGGCATAAGCTGTTCTTTCTTCTTCTTCCCTCTTCTTTTCTCTTCTGCTTTTAATACTTCGCCGGTGTGTTTTTTGATTGGATGGGTATGGGTACTTGGGAGATGGTGAGTAAGTTGCGAGGAGAAGGGGAATCATACCTACGTTTTCCTTTTTTTTTTTTGGTAATCCCTCTGCTCTGGAAGGGATACTCGAGTACTGACTTTGATATACATTTTCGTAGGATTTGTTTTTGGTTGATAGTAGATAGGTATCTGTGAACTATACTATACTATGAGATGTGGAAGGGTGGACTTCTACTCCCTCTCCATCTTTTTATCTTTTTCGTACTGTAAGAAAGACGGTTGGGCGAAACTCTAGATTATACACACCTATCCTAGATAGGTTGGTTACTGTAGCAAAAGATCTTAATATGAATTCTAAAAAGTTCTTTGTAGTATATTTAATCTCAATGGGTTCTTTGAGTGAGTTGGGTTTATAGAGAATCAGAGATATTTGCTTCAGGAATTCTGGTAGATACTATACTATGGTTCTGATTTTTAAAGGTGGGTCTGGAGCTTTGAATCATTGTTTTGTTAATATAATAAGATATTGTGGATTAGGTTGTTTAGGGTATATAGCTCGTAGATAGATCGCTTTGGATGTTTGCACGCCACGGGGCTTCTGGCGTTACACAGTGAGCTGAATGGGAGAGTAAGAGCTCCTTCATTGAACCTTTTTATATAGGGGAAATATTCAACGTTCTTGTATTGCTTAGTTCTTCACCGTACTGGCTCCCTCTTGTTCCCGAAATGGATTTCAATCGAAGATGGATATGGAGATGGAGATGTGTGTTCGTGCGAGATTCGACAGTACGTTCTTACTTGACGGTGAATGTTTGGATTGTGGAGTTTATGGTGAGTGTAAGAGTGAGGAGTGCAAAAAGGGAGGTTGTTTGTGTTTGTTGAGGTAAAGAGGCAGAGTTGAAGATGGGTTAATATAAATCAAGGCCCAAGGGCGGGGAACACGTTTGGAATCCATAATAGCTTCCAAGGTTGTGTCGATTTCCTTACTGTTCTTAACAAGATAGAGAGGTATTTAAATGTATATGTATGTTAAGATCCTTGTAGACTACCTTACAAGGGACTTCCATAACTTTTCTAGACGATATACTAGTCTATTCTAATCAATACCCCACCCTGACAATGTACCGATAATCTTTTCTTCTGTAATAGAGTGATGCACTTGTCTACTCGAAGTTTTTCTACTTTACTAGGTGTCTAATAGTAAAATTGATTTTTTTAATCTATAGACTATAGGAAATGTCAAAATTAGGAATTGAATATCTTGAACCTTTTTTTTTTGTGGTTATATATACGAGGGGATATTCTAGTATTAAGAGGTATAGTATACTAGAGAAGAGAGGGTATAGGTACATACTTCTGTGTCGAGAGTTAGGGGATGTGTACGAAATAAATTATAAGAAGCTTTCTTTTTTAAAAGCTGAGTGGCTAAATTAGGTAGGACGTTTTGTTTAGGGGGTTATTATAATAGGTTAACTTTATATAAAATTTAATCGGGTAATTACCTACCTTGTCCTGTCTTTTAGTGTTTCTTTTCTTTTGTTCTTTTCCTTGGGTAATAGAATAAAATACCGAGTAGAGTGAGATAAAATAGGAAGTCGTTACCTATCTACTATAAGTGTTAAATCAAACTAGTTAGGTAGCTAGTTTTTATTAGGTTAGCCCTTTTTATATTTGTATTTCTAGGCGTTTTTCTTCTTCCTAGGAGGGGGGAGGGACTGGGGGGTAGGCTATTCTATATAAGATACATAGGATAAAGTGAAATAGAATAGAATAAAACAAAACAAAATAATTACCATAATTAACTTTCTCACTACTTATATTAAACTTTAGAAAGGTATTATTCTAGAAGTTTAATATAACTGAATATTTCCTTCTAATATACTTATATTAATACTAAATAAGTAAAACTATTTTATTTCAAGTTTTTCATATAAGGATTTACTCGTTTTAATTATATTAAGCTTTTAGAATAATATTATTCGAATCTAGGTGTTTAGGATTATACGGTAATAGGATAGTTATATCCTTTATACAAGAGATCTAAGGGACGTTTGTAAGGAGAATTGCAGTAGAGAAGTTCATTGTTCCTCGATATAGACCACGGTATTTTGAACTCCTTTTGTCATAGCAGTGCCATTATAACAACCTCATCCACCCCAGATCCATCCCACCATCACAGGAACCTGAGCCAACCGTACCAAGCATATCTAGCGCGATCTTTAAAGAGCAGCTAGTAGATGATGATCCTCCATGGTAACTTTCTCAGCCTCCCCATTACCCCCATTTTCATTTCCATTTCCAAGACTCCCAGCGTTTCCCCAGTCCATCCCCCAATTGACCACCACAGATAACACCAGCATCAACCATGTCCCAAAGCCACTTGCTCAATTCCTTCACCAGAAAAAAACCCATCGTATCCTCCCCTCCCCCTTTGCAGTGTCGCAGACACATAGATATTGAAGACTGGTCCCTACGCCCAGCATGTAATAAGAATTTGTGTGAAGAGGACTTGAAATGCCCTCGTGGTGGTTAATTGAGTTTTTGATGAGATGCTGGTCCCTGCGCCCAGTGTGTTGGATATTGTTGCTGTGATGAGAAAGAGGAAGGTCGGACTGGTCCCTACGCCCAGTATGTTAAATCTTGTTGTTGTGATGAGAAAGAGGAAGGTCGGACTGGTCCCTACGCCCAGTGTGTTGAACTTTGTTGTTATGATGAGGAAAGAGGAAGGTCGGACCGCACCTGGCTGGTTTTGCCTAAAAGAAGTGATCTGGTGATTGCTCCATTGAGGGTGAGTAGACTGCCCTGTGAGTAGTGCCAAATGAACATAGTCCGAAGACCACTTCAAGAGAGTCAAAAAGGTCCGTCTTGTGAGCAGTACCTGTTTGGAGATAGTCTGAAGACCACTCGGAGAGAGAGTAAAAAAAGGACAGCCTATAAGCTGTACCTGGGCAGATGATCCGGAGACCACTTGAGAAGGCTAGAGAAGGCTAGAGAAGGAGGATAGCGGTAAAGCCGTACCTATGTGATGATCCGAAGACCAGTTGAAAATTGCAAAAAGGAAGAGAGGACAGCCTCAAGGCCATACCAAAGAGTAGAAAGGAGGACAGCGGTAAAGCCGTACCTGTAGTTAATGATCCGAGGATCAGTTACAAAAAAATAGGACAGCGGTAAAGCCGTACCAATTTATGATCCGAAGGTCAGGTATGATCCGAAGATCAGTTTCAAAAAAAATACAGCGGTAAAGCTATATCAAAGAGGAGAGAGGACAGCGGTAAAGCCGTACCTATATGATCCGAAGATCAGGTGTGATCCTAAGACCAGTATGATCCGAAGATCAGTTTAAGTAAAATAAATAAAGGACAGCGGTAAAGCTGTACCAAGGAGTAGAGAAGAGGACAGCGGTAAAGCCGTACCTATATGATCCGAAGATCAGGTTTGATCCGAAGATCAGTTTAAGTAAAATAAATAAAGGACAGCGGTAAAGCCGTACCTATGAGTGATCCGAAGATCAAAAAAAGAGAAAAGAGACAGCGGTAAAGCCGTACCCAAAAGAGAGAGAGAGAGGACAGCGGTAAAGCCGTACCTATATGTAAAATGCAATCCTGGCGAACCAGGAAGAGCATTCACTGATGCGCACGAAGCGCAAGATCGACATGAGGTTATTCAGCTCACGGTAGTGCTCGCACGCGAGCAGACGACGTGAGAAGACTATTTTTGAATCAGCATTACAACGCTTGGTACGTACCTTGAATGATATCGTGTCTTGGAGAGAGGCGATACTGAAGAGGCGTGTGACAGAGGTGAGGCCCTCGTGCGCCTTCACGCGAGAAGGCGCACGAGGCAGATGAGGATGTAAAAAGACTCGCAGGCGGTAGAAAGGTCTATGAACTGGTCAGCATCTTGCCTGGAGTTGGTGATCGCGCGCGCGAGATGTTACTTACGTCTTGTTGTGTCGTGGGTTGTGTTGTGGAGATTGTTGAAAAGAAGGCGGCGCTGGGAGGAGTTGCAGATAAGAAGATTGTTAAGTGGGGCTCGCTTAGCGTTGACCGGCCACCAGCGACCACCCTCTCCTCTTGCCTTGTTTTCTAAAGCAGCGGCATCTGGAGAGTATGACATCCGTTTTCACTCTTCATCAGTTTATCAAAATGATTGTGTCAAATGTTATGAGGCAGTTCAGCTATGTAATCACGTCAGATTTTTGAAATACTGCAAGTAATCATGAACCTGAGATGAACGAGAGCATACGGAATGAGCATACTCGAGTACGGAACGAGAAATCAGACTAGTGATTAGACAGTGGGTCAACGTGGTAGATCATATGGTAGATCCAAATGGCAGATCATATAGTGGGCCAAGATAAGCGAAGTAGATTGAATGCGGGGAAACATATGGATCCAGCACAACAAGTCGCTATCAAAATCTGGTCATATTTAATCAACCGATATCCTTTGGCAAAGTTTTAGACTATAATGAATTCGTATGCTTCATCTTCTGGCCAGGTACAGGCTTCGCCATTCATAACGCCCTCAAGATAACATCTACCCACTAGCCAGTGCTCTCCGGTACCAGTTGAGCGCAGTACCAGCGGCATCCTAGACCCGTGAATGATAGCAACGTGATCATGGATCTCAGAGTTCCTAGGCCCAAGTCCTAATTTTCCATCCATAGTGCAGAAGATCCTCCTCGTACGTGCGGGATACGAGAGCTCGAACAAATCCATGACATAGGCATCGAATGTAGACCTCGGAAGTTTGCTCCTAACTTCGTCTGAACAAAGCATGTCGTAGCTGTGAAGGAGATCTTTGATGTTTGATCGGACTCGCTCGGTGTCTGCTGCGCAGTCTGCAAGAATGACTTTCAACAGCCTTTCCCTTGTAACTTCTGCAAGCAATGGACAATCTCGTTGCATTTGCTCTATATACGTGTTAAGAGGGACGTGGCGTTTAACTTGTTCAAAGTGAGACATTTCTTCGAATGATTCCTGGAGCGGAGCAAGATATGTTAAGCAGGCAATGGAGCGACCCCGGACAGAGAGAGACAGAGAGTGTTCTCGCCTTTCCGGGGAACTGTAGTGACGCCCAGCTGAGGCCACGAATGGATTTGATTCATGGTGGTCCCAAGCAGTAACTATTGATGTGGCTCTGCCGGCGGATGACCAGTCCGGAACCCAGGAAGGTAGTTCATATTTCCTAGACCGTGACATTCGAATAGCGTTGAAAATATCCAAGCTCCGGCTGCCAGTAATGATAGCCCTGCTAGTTTCGATGAAGGTTTCTTCCACGGAAAGGCTATAATTTGCCTCAAGCATTATATTTGGGTTAGTTTGAAGGCCGAGAAAGCCATATACAGTGTCCCTAGGGTCGGTTGCTTCGCAATATCCACCCATATCAGAGAGTAGCACATGAAATGGTGTATGATGTTGACGGAGATGTATCCGCCGCCGCTCGAAGAACATGGAGTCTAACGGAAGTATGGCCTTGTTGAAGCAAATCTGCCTGTACTCTTCTGCCTTATCCGACCTGGACTTAAGTACAGTAATGGCGACGAATAACGGCTCGAGACCATCTCGCAATTCGAATTTTCCAACCAGGAGAGATAGAGATTTACCAAGTATTGCCTCTTGGAAGCACCATGTGCGTCGAAACCAGGGGTTATCCAAAAAGTGAGAAAACGCATGAAGATGGAAATTCTGGTCTGGCTGTACAGAAAATAAGGATGAAACATGTTCTACAACTTCAGGGTCCAGGCGTTTGTAATATTGTGACGCTCCAGGCTTCTTCGGTACTTCTCCAGCAGTCTGAATTATCTCTTGTATGAGTCTAGTCTCCGAGTCATCTTCACCTAGCCATGCAATTACACGTGTAGCCCTTTTGTAAATAGTCCCCATTTTTGGTACTTCAGCGTTGCGCTCCCCGACGTCTTTCTGGTTGATGCAAATTTGATCAATCCAAAGATATCCTGTCCTCGACCGAGCGGCAAGGTAGGACAGAGCTGTGGACAAGGAACTGGTGAGGGGAATCGTCACATCATCGGCAAGCAAGAGGATGTGAGTTCTCTCCGGATTGCCCCATACATATGAGATAGCCTCATACTCCAGAAATTCCGACAAAGTGTGGTGCACAATCTCAAAACTGCACGAATCTGCTGACTGCCGTACACATAAAAGCCGCAACTCGTTTTCGCCATTGAGCTTCTGATAGTAATATTGCTCTAATGGTTGCTTCCCGATATGAGCTGGTAAAGACGCATTTTCCCAGCACGGAATAGAGAGCCTTTCCATCGTTGAAACCTCTTCAACTGCCGTCCTTTTCGATGCCATTTTCTCGAAACAAGAGTGTAGAACAAGAATGTTGTAGGTAGTACTGTAATATGCAAGATCTGAGATAGATGATAGAACTTTACTTCCTGTTCTCAGTAATTGAGGTATGAAGAAATGGATTCATATAATTATTCGAGGCGTTTTTTCGGCCAACCAATAAAAGTGACACTTATGGTGCGATGCAGCCTGTCGGGTTGCACAAATTGATGCGCGTGCTCTAAGAGCGCCAAACTGCCCTTGATTGGGGGTGAGGCCAAGGCTAACCCCACTGAGCTCCAGGGCTGAGATTGAGTGGGTAGCTAGTAGAGTGTGGAGAAGGATTTGATTTCCACTGGGTTGGGGGGCTGGGCAAGTAATAACAGTAACAGTAGACTGGCTGAGATGAATTGGTGGTGGCTTGGAGTGCCAAACTTGTCTCCCCGAAAGCGTGGCCCACTCTCCACTTTCTTTTCTGACACTGCGCCAAACCCCCACCGCTGATTAGGATATAGCTTATTATTAGCTTTTTACAAGAATATTTATTATTGAACTTACTAATAGTAAATCTAATGGTTATAAAAATCTATTTTTGAATAGAGGTAAGTATGAAGAAAAGTAATAATCCGTATATATTAGGAAGTAATGGTATTTATAGTATTAGAAGCGGTTTAGAGGATTAGAATTAGTATAGTTTCTTATAGGTAGTTAATTCAAGTTATGAAATTTTTTTATATTAATTATAAAGGAAACACATACCTACGTTTGGCCATTCTATACCCCAATTACCTATTCCTAAATCCTAGATTTAAGAGTAGTTGGTCCATATACTGTGCTCCCACTAGGTAGTATCACATAATTATGTGAATATATCATTGCCTCAATACTCTTACAAGTTCCGCAGTGAGTTTTATGTATCCATGTCCCGGCAATTTACACTCAATGCTATACGAGCACGTCAGAAGGCTTTGCTTGCTCAGCAATTCTGTGTGTACGAAGCATCACTGTATTCTACTTAGTTATCTAAAACTTCATTTGCCATGAAATAGTATTCTAAGTTTGGCGGCTATAAAATTGCCTGCTCTGGTGGCGGTGGCTGTGATTTTGTACTTAAAGAGATTGAAAATTGTTAAGCGAGAAAGCGAATTTACGGAATTTGGAGGTTGGAGATAAAGGGATATTAGTTATGATTTTACGTGAACTGGAAATGATCTTAGTACAATACCACTGTAAGAAGCCAAAGATGGTCAACCGTAGAGTTATTGAAAGTCGAAGTCGCCGCAACCACAGAAGAAAGGTTTATAAGACAGTTAGGAGAAACTCTGGACACACCTAAATTAGAAAAAGATATTATACTAAATGTCTCATACAATTAAAATGGTTCTCCGGGCGATTTAGGATAATTGAAACTAATAAATTTTTATTAAGCTAAGTAATTTAAGACAATTAAGTTATTTGTTTTAGGAATTCTAGTATAATAGGGTTTCCAAGATGTGTACAGAGTTTTGCGTAACTCTCTTATAAGGGTTTACTTTATTGTTTGGGGTACCCAAGAGAAGAAGGTAGAGCATACCGTAACTCTTGAGCATTTGCTTCAACGTTGCCTTCACTTATCGATCTTCGCAAGAATTAAGGAGAGCAAAGTATTTGAATTCTGTTGTCATGAAGTCTTGTATCCCCGTGACCGGAGCAGTTTAGATCAAGTTTATTAAACAAAATATGGGATAATAATCGGACTAGTACTTGGACTCCTTAGGGCCCTCCTGTATCTTGAATAGTAGAGAATAAATAACTTCGTTCCTCATAAAACAATCACCCTTTCTATACACCCCTGTTCAAATACCGGGCACATCTCGGCCTCCTCAAAAAGTCAGGCCACTTCGATCCTGCAAAACTTCACCCCTCTATTCGCAAATTATACCCCTCAATCACTTCTCTATACATCCTTTCGCAACTTCAATATGCCTCCCAAGAAAGCTGCCACCGTGGATGTTAAGTCCAATGTCGTTGCATTCGGAAGAGTCCGCAAGAATCTCAAAATGGGATGTGTGGGGCTACCAAACGTGGGAAAGAGTTCCCTGTTCAATCTGTTGACTGAACAGAGTGCACCTGCAGAGAACTTTCCCTTCTGTACTATTGATCCTAATGAAGCAAGGTGTGCTGTTCCTGATGAGAGATATGTAAGTCATTTTTCAGTTTGTTGACAAGTGTGATTTTTCTGCTTGCTCGAGGTCAGCTCTCAATACAATTAATTCGACACTATCACCTCGGAAATTTTGATGTATTCTGGTCTTATCGATGATTCAGTTTATTTCATATCAAAAATATGCGTCTCTTTGGTCCTAATTCTAGAATCCCGCTAACACCTCATCAGAACTTCCTTTGCGATCTCTGGAAGCCACCTTCTATGTACCCTGCTTATCTTCAAGTAACCGATATCGCTGGTCTCATCAAAGGAGCTTCTCAAGGAGAAGGTCTTGGAAATGCTTTTCTCTCCCACATCCAAGCTGTGGACGGCATGTTCCATATTGTCCGAGCATTCGATAACGATGAGGTTCTACACGTTGACGACTCCATAGATCCTGTCCGAGATTTGGGCAAGTGATCTATTCTAAAGGGACTATGGCCACTTGAGGTACAGGGGTTAACTTCTGTAGAAACTATTCAAAGTGAGCTTTGTAAGAAGGATTTAGGTATGTTGCATTTAATGACTGGTGAACGAATGAGTACTGGAAGTTGATGTTGGTTTTAGACATTCTCCAAAAACAAATCGTGGCAGAAGAAGCGACTGTTCGTAAAGCAGGTGGTAAATTTAAGATGAACCCTCTTTTTCCGAGCACCACAGCCAAGATTCAAGCAGTAAGTGTGCCGAGTTTGTGCGCGTTAAGACCTTAGCGAATTGACATTTTCACAGCTTCTAGAAAAGAATATCCCAGTCCGTGATGGAACTTGGACTTCAGGAGAGATTGAACTAATCAACGAACGAGTAGGTTTTATGTCCTCATCACAGAAGGTACAACTAACACAAGTAAAGATCCAACTCATCACTACAAAACCAGTCATCTATCTCGTAAACTTAACGATGAAGGACTACCTCCGCCAAAAATCAAAATATCTTCCATTAATCGCTAAATGGGTTACCGAGCATGGCGGTGTCCCGAGGGATATCATTCCCTTCAGCGTGGAGTTTGAAGAGAAGATTTATGCACTTAAAAAAGAAGGAGGACAAGAAGCCGTCGATGCTTTCCTGAAGGAGAAGGAGGTTAAGGTAAAGAGTAAGTTGGACAAGATCATCACGGAGGGCTTTACAAAGTTGGGCTTACAATACTATTTTACCGGTGAGTTTTCTTCCGAATTGTCTAACGTGGTAGAAATATGCTTACGATGTAAATAGCTGGAGAAAAGGAAATCAGATGTTGGACTATCCCACGAGGGTGTCTAGCTCCCCAGGCTGGTATGTTCCCGCTTTCTGGGAAGCGAGCTGAGAGACTGACAATCGTTTTGTATAGCCGGAGCAATCCACGGCGACTTTGAACGAGGATTCATTAAGGCTGAAGTAGTAGCATATCAAGACTTCCACGATCTGTGTGACGGAGCCAAATCGATGGCGCCTATTAAAGCAGCTGGCAAGTATAGACAAGAGGGAAAGACTTATGTGGTTCAAGATGCTGATATTATTCATTTCCAATTCAGTAAGCTCCGGTCATGCACTTCCAGACCCGAATCGATGTTCTAATGAAATGTTCTAGATGTCGCGCCAAAGAAATAGAGTGTTAGAGGGTATAAGTTTTAGCTTCTAACCCAGAGAAAGTACCTAGAATCCTATATGAAGAAAGAATTATCAAAGTCATGAAAGTCTAATTACCCACTTCGTCTCGTCCAGTGCAGGATTCTTTCTTCAAAACAATTACTAGATTCTCAGCGTGGTAACAGAAACATTATACTTAAGTGTCTGAAAGAAAAGCGAACTCACTTTTTGGTCATTACTCTGTACTCACTATATAAAAAGTTATTATACTAAACTGTTAGCACTAGTGAAATAATCGTATTAGTATACATTAACTAATGAGAAGTAATAATTTAAAAAAATTCTAAGCTCTATATGATCATTTTAGTTGGGCGAGGCTTTTAGGATAATATTATTCTAAGAGAGGTGTATATAGAGTAATAACCATGTCTCTTACATGCCACTGGCACGAAGAATGTACTGCCACACCAATATAAACAGGAAAACCTCGTCTTAAACATAGTCCTACGATAGCAGATATTAATTCACTCGCAACGATAACATTCGAGAATCTTTGAAGCAATTATATTGTTATTCTAGCAGAGCAAGTGTCAGTCCCACCCCCTCAACCCCCCCCCCCCCCCCATCCATCATTGCAAATGCGTTTATCTGCCGTCCAATCTGCCCTCAAACTATCCGGTCTCCACTCTGCTATCCTCGGATTTTTTGAGTTCTTCTTTGAGTGATTGAATCTCCTTATCCTTGGCTGTCGAGGACATCTCCATCTCAACCCATTTGACTCTGCTCAGAGGATCAATGCATGCCATGTGATGCTCTGAAGTAAAAATTTTAAGGAAGGTAATTGTCTTCTTTTGCTTGGCGATAGTCTCCTGAAGTTCAGCTTTCTCCTTTTCCCAATCCGCCTTCGTGATCATACCCTGGTAATCCGACTTGGATTCAGCAGCCTCCGATCTGAGTCTAGTAACCTCCGACTTAAGTTTAGCAGCCTCTTACCAGGCGCGGTCAAGGACATCTTTAACCGCTTGGGGATTGACTGTCTCGCAGATGGTCTTGAGTTCTTGCCTAGCCCCATCTCTCTCTTCCTCCATCTCATTCTTCTCTACCTCGATCTCAGTCATGCGGTCCAGTTGCTTCTGACGGAAAGATTTATGCATATTCTTCTCGCTTTGCAAATCTTCTTTCAATGATTTGATTTGTAGCGAGAGGTTATCGAAGCTATTCTGTACAGTGTCGGGCATTTTACCCGACGCCCAGATCACATTGGCCTCGGAAAGCTGCGTGTTTAGTTCGTCGATGGTCTTTTGATCCTCTGTGGTCATTGAAACCTGAGCCCTGATCCCATTTTTGAGTGAATCGATATGCTTTTCATTGCTTACGAGTTCCTCCCTCAATTGAATCAACTCGTTGACGTTATTGTCATGTTCTACGGCCAATTTATTGTACTTGATGGCAAGCGTGTCGTATTTCACCCGCAGTTCGGCCTCGTATACCTGTAAATGGTCCAAAGACCAGTTGAAAAAAATAAAGGACAGCGATAAAGCCGTACCTGTAAATGATCCAAAGACCACTTATTTAAAGAGAAAAAGAGGACAGCAGTAAAGCCGTACCTATAAGACCCGAAGATCAGATTTTCAAAAAAAAGTAAAGAAGGACAGCGATAAAGCCGTACCTACAGCGCGATACAAGTACCGCAAAATAGAAGAATCGAAAGAAAGAAGGGGTCGAAAAGAAGAGAAGAAGCGCGTATTAGGTAGATGGGAAAAGAGGCCAAAGGTGGCCCATGGTTGCGAAAAGTGGTGGAGTGAAAAGTTGGTGTTGTGCGGAGAAGAAGCGCGTGACGATGGTAGACGGGACTTGACGAGATCGAGGCATGCCACGTGATCTTGGCGTGGTTGCCTTCGCTTCTCTAGATACAAGGCCAGCATCACAAAAAGCAGCTATCTACTTTAGCTAGCTTAACTTGGCCACTTACGGTAACCACTTAACATTCCATTACCCAAGAATAAGAAAAGTAGAGAAGAAAAAGAACAGAAAAATAAACACTAGGTAATACCTAGGACAAGACAAGGTATTCAACCGATCAAAGTCTTGATACTAACCTATACTCTCACCACCAGCAGGTATCTAAATCACTTCATCCAAAGAAGACCAATAAAATAATGAATTAATACAATCCCCTAACCTACCTTTCCTACATATCCTTCCTCACTCCACTCATCCCCTCATTCCGGATAAAACCAAACCAACCACGCATAAACCCCCACAACCACCCACACCACCCTACAAAAACTCATATAAAACTCCCTCCAAATCTTCTGCAGGGGCGTCATATTCACTTCCTTCCTCACTAATCCTCCCTTCTTATCATCAAAATCCATCTGGTCCTCCAATTCCTGCTCGGGGGAAGGGAAATACCCCGCGTGATTAATGAGTGGGAGACTTTGATGGTGCGGGATCCCGTAGCCGTTGGGGCCGTATCCATTGATAGGGGAGATGGGTCGGGTCCTCGCGCCCATGGTGCGGGGTGCGAGAGATTTGGATGTTGTGGAGGAGGTGGAGGAGTTGGAGAAGGTGGACGTTTTTTGTTGCGAGAGCGATAGAGTACGTGATCGAGTGGTTGGGAGGAGGGAGGACTCGATGTAGGTTTGTGGTGGTGGGGCGAAAGGTGTAAGTTTTAAAATAGGAGTCAAGATAGCCCGGATGATGAGGGCAAGGAGGGAGATGCCTATGAGGATTCCATAGCGGATGAGAATCCCTATTTGGTCGGGTAGCAAACATAAATGCGTTTCTGTGGTAAGTGGTATGGTAGGAGCAGCGCCGTGTCCGGTTGGTGTTGAATGTAGAGGTTTTCCATCTGGTCCGATGGGATTCCACATACTGAGCATGAGGAATCCCGGTTTTCGTACGCCCATACACCATGATATGGCCTTCACGGTGATTTCTCTCGCTCTGTTCTTGTTTTCTGGATGGATGATTTCACAGTAATCGTGATCATCCCCAGAGAAAACTTGCTGTACATTTCCAATTGACTCTATCACCTTAATAGAGTCACTTTCGCTCAATACTGTTTGATATTGATAACCCCGGGAAACAGGAAGGGCATTCCTCTCGTCTGGGGATACAGGAGTTGTTTGTCCTGGCGGTGGTTTTGCTGGAGGATATCTTTCCCTCAGAGGTCCACATGGAGTTCCTGGATTTCGGTAGAGAGGGACATGAGTGAGGAGTATAGTAGGAAGATCAGGAGTATCCGGCCCTGGATCAGAACTTGGCATCTTGTTGAAATCCGCAGTCTCCAAATCCTCTACTCCATGACTATATTTTATGATTCTTTCCCGACCAGCCAGGTAGCTCAATTCATTCGCAACAGCCTTCCTCTTCAAAACTTTAGCGTTCGCTAGAAATTCATTTACTGGCTTCGTGATTTCCGTCGTGTCATGATCCGATTCGCTAGCACCCAGTGAGACCGAATCTATCGAAACAAACGTGTGATTCGCAATAACATCCACCCTATTTCCCTCCCCAAAATATCCTTCGAATCGATCCCGTATTGGGATTTTAATAAGCTCTCCATATCCAAGATCATGATTTCCAGGCAAACTCGAGATGATCCTTCTCCCACGTTGGCCCGGTCCAGCCTCCGACCCACCCAAATTCCAATACTTGTAGAATATCCTCCCAAATCGATCGTACTCATGAAGCCAAAAGTCCTCGCCAAACCTCTGTCCCCATGTAAAATTCTTTGGAGGCGGCTCCTCCCCCTCTTTGAGTGGTGGCTGATCATTTGCCCATGTCAGATCCTCGACGTTCCCTACTGCGGCCTTCCATTCCCGTCCTCCATCGAAGAGATCCCCCAGGAAGAAAATGGTGTCTGGGTGTAGCTTCTTTTGCAGTGAGATATAACTCCTCTTCATATAATTATCCGTATGCAACATAGTAAGCTCTTTCAACGGCCACGGACGACCAGGATATGAATGAGGATCGATAATCTGGGGATCTGCGAGGAGTATTAAATGATGGGGCGTCGCTTCCTTGGGCTATAATTTATAGTTAGCCACAACTCCAAACCAACAATACCTCTCCACAGAACCCCCAGTAAACAACCTACCCATCGTTCCCAATTTCCCCATTTACAATCTTCCACCGCATTTTGAAATACCCATCTCTCCCCCCAAAGCAACACAACAAACCAAACCGCAATCAGCGCATGCGGAAGATTAACCCAATCCCTCCAACCCCAGCGCCACCTCCTCAAGCCTCTCTGTCTCGTCGAAACCCCATTTATAATCACACTTCTCTCGCACATCCTGTGGATCTGTACAGATATCTCAGAGGGGAGACGCGCGAGGATGTTCGTGAGCAGCGAAGGAGGTTCGACGAAGTGGTCGCGTGTTGAGCGCGAGGCGCTATAATATGTAGGTGGCATTGTATCTATGTGATTCTGCCATTCCGAAGGGCGTAAGGCAGTGAAGAAGGGAGAGCGACTGATATTGGGAGGGAGATGGGAGGGACAGCTGGGGAAGTCTAAAGGGGATTCCTGTACGTGGTATTGGTGATCTTTGGATGTTGCAGGGGGTTCGTACAGGGTCGCAGGGGTTCCTAGACGGAAACTGGGGCTGATTACGGTGATGACACTTTGGGGAATTCACAACACCAAAAATAATTGGGGCTGAATATATTCCGAAGACTCTTTTTTTTCCGTTTTTTTCACTTAACGGACAATTACAATATCGGAAAGTTTCTCGGAGTTGCAGCAAAAAGTTTCTTTTCCCCATACCTATTCTCATCTCCATACGACGACTTCGATCATCCTTGAAAAGCAACTGTTGACAATCTAACAAATTGTGTTTAACGTTCATCCAATGATACAATTTGAAACCTTACATACAATCTAAATCTAAGAACAGAATATGCAGCTAGATAATCTTCCGATTCCGTCTACGAGTAACGTCATACCTATAGGTAAGATTACTCGTCATTCTATCTAAAACCACCTAAATATATCACCTCAACAAGTCCGGGATATTGTGATCAAACCACCTGAAATACTATAAGTAAAACCTAGAGACTATAGGTAAGTAAAGCCTTTTGTGCAACCCACCTCTGAGGGGGATATCCTGGAAGTCGCTTAATTTACTGTAAGTCAATTATAGTACTTACTTAAGTCGCTTATCTCATGGAAGCAAGAATCCCGGTCGAACTACTTACTGCCTAGCTAACTAGGTGGGAAAGACGGATTACAAGACTCGACGTACTAAATGTATATGCTAGCGCTTAGACTACTATCACATGCTAGCAAATTCACCTATATGAGCTCTACTCAACAATAAGTATACAAACCCATCAAATGTAAAATTTGCCTTTTACAAGAGGGTATTGTTCTACACACATCATAAACAACACCTCACAGATGTAGTAAGGAGATAGATCATGGAAGAAAAATGGAAATTCCAGCAAAGAGCCAGTCCACCATCATAGAGTCCCACATTTATCATTAAGAAATTAAAACATTCATTACCTAGGTATCATCAAAACCAATCCCGTCCCCCAATCCTCTAATCCCACCTTAAGAAACAACATCTCCTACCTCAACTCAACAGAGACAACCGGTTAGTACAACACCAAAGAAGAAGACCAACTCAACCCAGCCAACCATAACACAAACCCACTCCCTCTAAAAAACCCAAGTAAACCCCTCAACAACAAATCCCACCCTCCCCCGAATATCAACACTACTCCCCCCAACCAACACCTCAAAATCCCCCTTTTCCGCAATCCACGCACCCTTTCCATCTCTTAACTCCGTATCCCAATAACCAACCGAATACCTATCCAGCTCAATCTGTACCTCCTTGCCTTCCCCTTCCCACAGTTCAACTTTGCAAAAACCTTTCAGTTCTTTCTCTGGGCGGGGTAGGCGACTCTTTTTCTGTTTGATGTAAACTTGTATGACTTCCGCTCCTTCTCTAGAGCCGGTGTTGGTGATGGTTAGACTGAGAGTGATAGTTTGGTTGTTCTTAAGTACGGAAGAGGAGAGCGAGGGAGGGCCGTAACAAAAGGTGGTATATGATAACCCGTGACCGAATGGGAACAGAGGCGCGAGAGAGAGGTGTTCGTAATGTCTGTATCCAATGTAAAGACCCTCACCGTAAAGGACTTGAAGGTTTTCACCTGGCCAGTTATGGTATGTTGGGTTATCTTCTAGACGTTTGGGGAATGTGGTCTTTTACAATTCACATCAGCGCTCAGTACCCTTCAACAAAACACAAAAAGGAAAAAGGAATAGAGAGGAGAGTACTCACAGGCAACTTCCCACTTGGATTCCTAACCCCAAAAAGCACATCGGCCAATGCATTCCCAGCTTCCTGTCCTTGATACCACGCCTGCAAAATAGCGGGAACCTTCTCCACCCATGGCATGGTAACAGGACTTCCAGATTGATTAACAACAATGGTCCTATGATTCGCCTTCACAACTGCCTCAATAAGTCGATCCTGACTTCCATCCTTCGGTAAATCCATAGTCTGGCGATCATACCCCTCAGATTCCCACTCTTCATCAAGACCTACAATAACAATCGCAACATGCGCAACTTTAGCTGCTTCCACTGCTTCTTGTAGGTAATCAATTTTATCCTCTTCTTTGTACCCGATTCGACAACCACCATTGTGATGTGTCATTTTGGCTCGTTTTTGTCGGGCAATGGGACGAACTTCGTTGTTGATTTCTGCAATGATTTCCACTGGAACGTCGGCTTCCATATCTATATCGACCAAAATATCTTTCGAACCATCGAACATTGCTTCTCCTTCGTCCGTCCAATCCCAAAGATCAATAACCACCTTTCCATTCACAAGTAATCTCCCAGGGCCAACACTCGAAAAACTGATAGTATGTCGACCAGTGGTTGTAGGTGTAATTCTCGTCTTGCAGTAACATGACCACACACCTCCTACTTCCAGTGGAACGGAGTCCCATAAAAACAAATCCGTATTCGTCCTGTGCTGGATAACTTTCGGCGTGCCTTCAAATTTATCGCCCACAAAAAATTCAAGGCTAACCCCTTGCTCCCCAGAAGAGGTGGTACAGTAGTCAGCCGCTAGAGGAAGCCATTTATATGTTTGACATCCAAGAGAATACGTGACATCCCTTCCAGAAACGGCCCTGATACTGTCCAGAGGAATGGTGTTGTAATAAGGATTAAGACTCGCACTCCCACCACCTCCAGCGATAGCTCGATGTGCATTTGGTCCGATGACCGCGATCTTCGTTTGACATGGTTTGATTGGGAGTAATCCACCTTCATTCTTCAATAAAACAATACCTTCGACACCAGCATCGCGTATGAGTTTTCGTGTTTCTTCTCGGTCGTCTTCACGTTCGGCTGCTTCGGATGACATGTCATTGCCCTTGGTTCGTTCGATCAAATATAGAACATTCGCAGCGGCCTGCTTCACAGCTTCTTTGCTTAGAGAACCATCTTTCACAGCGGCCATGGCCTTTTCACCTCGCCATTTCGAGGAATTGGGCATTTCCACATCACAACCAGCTTCGATTGATTCAATTATCGAGTTTACCCCACCCCAATCAGACATAACCATCCTTCTAAAAGTTAGACGTCGTAACCAAGTAGAGAATTAACTTACCCATCATAACCCCATTCCCCTCTCAAAATGTCTTTGAGGATATGCATGTGTGAGTCGGCATGGACACCATTAATCAGATTATACGAAGTCATAACCGCCCACGGACTCGCATCTCTAATAGCCATCTCAAATGGTCTTAGATACAATTCTCGTAAAGGTCTCTCTTGTATAACCGAGTCAACCCTCATTCTCTCGGTTTCTTGCTCGTTGCATACAAAATCTGTAACAGTAAGCTGTCTATCATATCAGAAGTCAATTAAAACTCACGCTTAATGGTCGCTCCAATCCCCTTATCTTGAAGCCCTTTGATATATTTCACTGCGAGCTTCCCCGTCAAAAACGGATCCTCGGAAAACGACTCGAAATTTCGACCGCCTAATGGTCCACGATGTAAACAAACTGTAGGCGCCAGAAGTACATCTGCAGATCTTGCTCGTGTCTCATCAGCAAGATGTTGACCAACTTGATACATGAGGTTGGTATTGAAAGTTGCAGCTAGCGATACACCACATGGAAAAAGCGCAGCCTGGAAAGTTTGTCAGTGCTGCCATTGGGAGATTTGATAAATGAATACGTACTTTTGTTCCAGCTTTGAAAATAGCTCCCCTTACACCATTGGGACCATCACTTAGTTTTATACCTGGTATTCTTTTCTCGGAAATCGACTTCAGTCTCCAGAAATCCGCACCAACCAGCAGTGAAACCTGATTCCTTCTGTCAGTATAATCAGATGGCATATGCAGTATTATGATTCCAACTCACCTGTTCCTCTAAGGATAAGGACGCAGCTTTGATTTGAGAGCTGGACCGAGCATCAACGTTAATTACCGAGTCACCATCTTTCGTTTTTAGACTGCTTGGTGTGTGGGAATCTGTATTGGAAGTTGTTGTATATGAGCCACTCTCAATATCCTCATTTTGCGCGTCAGACGCCGGGGTTTTGACATGGGATACTAATGAATCGGCCATGATTAGAATTAGAGAAGCAGTTTGACCAAAGTTGGGCTTCTATCCAGGGAATTTGGGACTGCTTAATGCCCTGTGAGGATTTGTTTCCTATGGACGCGAGAAATTATTGAAGGAAGAGAGCTTGTGATGAGGACCTTCTGACAACCAGTTAGGATAAGGCTCAAGAACAAAACAGGTATTAATTGGAATTCAGAGAAACGAGTCAATGGCGACTCTATATATCGAGAGGTTGTAAGCCAGCAGGGTTCACAAAGCGAGAAGTTTACCTGTACCACAAGTACCTGACGCCGATGCACAGGGAATCGACATCGGAGCTTTCGGCAAGAGCTAGACGGTGTATACTCTAGAGTACCTAGCTCGCGAGGTACCTTTGATCATACCCGACAGTATCAACCTCATTCGTGCCTGCCACCAGTATGAATTTGAACGAAAAGGTAAGGGACGATGTGCGTCGGGGAGAGCTGCAGAGTATCCTCCCAGGTAGCACCTGCACACAAACAACATTCAATGTACTCGTAGGGAGGATTGTGATAACATCGACATCTAGATAACCAACAAACCGGTGTTGACGGACCGCCTCCGCGAGTTCAATCCTTATCTCCATCTCGGAAATCTCGGATCCATATTTAGTAACAGGCAAAGAAGGGGCACTTCTGCAGTTGATCTCTTTTGGATATCAATTGCAGACACGGATGGGTTCTGCGGAGCTTTGAGAGAGGATATGTTGTATGGTACACAAGATGCCGTATCTGTATCTGCATCTGTACAGTATCTGCATCTGCATCTAGATCTGTATCTGAATCTGTATCTATCTGTGCCTACCCTCGCAAAAGCCCCTCCCTATCTTGTGTCGTTCAGATCTCTGATCGGATCTACTCGAGTATCCGCAAGAGGCTAAAGAGGGGGGTTGGTTGGACACAGTAATATACACCTGCAGCGATCTGCGTAACGCACAAGGACGGAATTGGAGACAAATCCATAGGTATCTCGTATCTCGTATCTCTTTTGAAAGGACTCGACGCTTGCATTGCATTATTGCTGGTGTTTAGAGTGCAATGAGCGCGTAGAGGAATCAGAAGCTCTATGAGAGAAGTGACGTCATTTATCCGGTTCGCGGGCCGAGCTCGCCATGTCTCCCATTCACCCAAACATACGAGTAGCAGATAGGGAACAAACACTCTTGTTTGCAATTGATAGTTTGGTGACGGACAAAAGAGCTACAGCTGCACCCAACGAGGCATTGTGCAAAAAGGCAATCACTGACTAAAATACTATGCTTGCTCTTTGGGATCCACTACTCCCATCAACAGATATTTGGGCAATTCCAAACGACCTTGACGCGCCAAATAACAGCGTTAAAGGATGGCTTCGGATAAAGGCAGTCAACCACTCATAGAACAGAACAAGATCTAATCTAATCCATCTTCACATCTGTGATCTACCTGCCTAGCCTTCATCCCCACTTTCTTCCTTGACATTCACCCCAAAAACCTAAAACCTTGCACCTCCAAAAAAGGGACAAAACTCCACGCAACGCATTTATATCTCTCAAGTAGTTGTCGTACATGCACCTGCAGTGTCAACATGGCCGAAACAGCAACATCCACAATCGCATCTACATCAAAAAGCACATCCATCTCTCCTCCCGCAGCAATAAAACCGGTGCAAATCCAGACCTCACAAACTACACCGCATGTCGACAAAGTCAACGAACTCCATGAAATAGATGAAGCGGATTCCATCCATGAGAACTCTCGTGGCGCAACTGAACTCGCGACTTTTGCGAAATTAAGACGCAATTATACACGAGCTTCTACGCGTTATGCTTCCTCTACTGTATCGGAAAAACCGTCTACGTCTCTTGGTGGATTTGCTGAGGGAGTAAGAAAGTTTTGGAGGAGGCAGATTAGCATTAAGGTTGATCACCATACTTGTAGGGATCATTTAGGTATGTTTTCTTGATTGCTCGTTTTTCGCTTGGACGTTATACCATTCAAGTTTGATTCGGTGTCGATCTTATTTTGATTGAACTGCTTCAGTTGTATCTTCATCGCGAAGACCGTTTTCACAAGCTCATTGCGGAAAGATGATGAACTATGTATCCGTGCACCCAAGGTATAGATTGAACTTTGTTAACGATTATCTTTAGCACTCGAAAGAACATTCCTTGGCTATCTCAGAACATCTCTTGCCCTATCAATGATGGGCGTCCTCGTTGCTCAATTATTGTAAGTACCGACATGATCAAACAACCAACTATGCGTCTCCAACCTTGCTAACGATATCAGTCGTCTCGAACATATTCCTGAACCCACCAATCATTTCGGATTTTATGTCCTTGGAAAACCACTAGCATGTATCTGCCAAGGAGCAGCAATTTACTCATTATCTATCGGATGCTTCAGAACGTGGAGATCTCAAAATGCAATTGTACGAGGAAAGGCCATTTCGGGGGGATATGAGATTGTTTTACTGGCTCTTGGAATCTTCATCGTGAGTTCATGTAGATCAATTCTTTTGGGAGGGATGGAATACTTGACTGACTGTTCTCATAGCTACTACTAGTATTCTTGATTCTTATGATTATTGTCAACGTGCTCATGGAAGATCTTGATTCTTAAAAGACTCTGTCATCGACTTACGATAGCATGAAACAAATGAAAACTCCCATCGTGGAACATTTGGCAAATTCAGCAGTCAAATGTGGGGGACTGTAGGCGGTGCTTTACAGCTATAAAACGTTGCGATTGAATCTACATTGAGGGATACAGATTGGTGAGTCTATAATTGATGTCCTCTTGAAATATCATAGACTAATCTAGAGAAAAGGGATTTCTAGATGTATCAGAAGATTTCCACGCGTTTGAAGTCGTTCCAATCACCGGGTGTTACCAATTTGAATCCCCGGGAAGAAGGTTACCCAAATGGAGGGGAAATGATAGGTAGAATATAGAAATTAAAAAAAACCAGACTCTCGGAAATCTTTTGCATTTTCTGGGGATGTGAGATATTTCCATCAGAAGTCTGGCTTCCCGTAGACACGTTATATAGGGCCATTCCTACGCCAATTCGTACAACCCGGTATTGGGCATGAGGCCACATGTCTTGCATAGGAAATGTACCCAACCTACCTCTACGGGGACGGAAGAAACCATTGCATTTGTACCGCTAGGACTCGGGTTTAGATCTCTTACTTTACAAATATCAGAAAAAGAAAAGAAAAATACTAGTAGACTCCAGCTTGACTCGTCTTTCTCTTGACTCTACTCTAGACAAAGAACGTCGGCGGACTAGCAAAGGCATACTCCATATTCGGTGACCATCGTGACCATTGCCATTGTCATTGCCATTTCTCTGGGCCAGCAGGAATGGTTGAGAAGAGGGGAAGTGAGGAAAAGAGGACCAAGTCTTTTATAGTTGTGCTGTAATCAGTTCATGGTTGATAGATATTAAAACAAGTGAGATTTTCGAGGAACAAATTAGTTATTCTCGTCCCGTAGAGCATACCTATCTTATCTTCCACATAGTACAAGACTACTGTAAGCCCCTCATTTACCCCCCATTTATTGAAGTCTGTACGGTTGTCTGCAGTGATACAATTATGACTAGTAACCGGCACTAGAAATTGGGGATTCGCGGAAAACCACATTCGATTGTTGTTCTGCCGTTTCGAGCAAAACTGTCTGAAGTTTGGAAACTCAATCGCTCATGATTGAGTTCAAACCCTGGATTTTGAAGGGAGGGGTTACGTTGCTTGAGTGGCGCTAGCGTGCTTATTGTGGCGTACTCGTACCGTACTTACTCGCTCCGTTCATCGGTTGCAGGGGATACAGACCCCACTTTCCTTGTTGATAAGTATTCGAGTAGTGTTCGTTATTTATCTATACGATTCTATGAATGGGAGGTTGGGAAGAGTAAATTAGACCGAATGTGGCAATATTGTTTCTCTAGTGATTCAGATTGACTTTCTCTGTTGACAAATCTTTAATAGATTAACAAGTAGGGAGGCTACTAGTGGCATGCTTGTAGAGTCGGCCTTATTCTACAGCAGGGCTGCCAATTCATGGGTCTAGATTTCCACCTGAGTTTCTGGCAAAGTATATATATAGCGTGTTTACTCTTCTTGGTTAGTCTGTTTAATGAATAGAGTTTTGCTAGCGCGAAACGGGAGATTATACGTTTGTTATGTTAACGGTCTCAGTAGTAAACAGGTGTACTTGAGTACTCGAGTATGATACTGTAACGCCACAGGCATACAAGTAGCTCGGAGAAATGACAAGGAAGGGCCTCCACAATGAAAAGAAGGTGACGTTTGCTTACTATCAACCAACAAAAAAACAGCCGGCTTCCGACTTTTAATCATCCAACTGCCATACTCTTCACCAACTTTTTGATCTCAATTTCTCTTCACCCTCTCCAAAAAATTATGAGAGTTGTCTCTGTATTGGAGTGGCAGCGTAGTGCATAAGCATTCCGACCCCTACGCGCCCAGCGGCCCTGGCCCTTCGCCACTGCTTCCACTTCCTCTTCCTTGTCGGATCACAGCATCTGATCATAGCATCAGACTAGAGGGACAGCACTGACACCTGCGAAATTGACTTTTGGCTGAGGAACAAAAGGCAACGGCGGAACCAAAATCTGTCCAGTCCTTCTAGCCTCCTACAGAAGGAACTGCTCCTTCTTTGCGCATCGCAACTCTTCACACATTCACTGGATGAACGTCGTCTACCACTAACAATAACGGTATCCAACAAATATTCTTGGCTCTTGGGTCGGTCAGTCTACCTCCAATACGATCGCGCATCGTCACGCAACAACACAACATAATCTTCTCCTCAACATCATCTACAGTCACATCAATCGCCGATTCGCGCACAACCGCCACGATGGCGATCTCCAAAGAAACAAGAATCATTGCCATGGTGGTAATTGATACGGCATTCTTCTTTACAGAATTGGGTGTCGGTCTCTGGGTGGGGTCTCTGGCGTTGATGGCAGATGCCTTCCACATGGTAAGAAACCCTCCGTTTGTTCCAGACTACGATGTACTGATCGGCGCAGCTTAATGATATTATATCGCTCCTGATCGGTCTATGGGCTGTCAAGGCAGCTAGGAAAAGTTCAACCGTCAAATACTCCTATGGTGTAAGTCTTGCGTTTGCTCAACTTCAGTCGCATACCTAATCATCTCCCAGTGGTTAAGAGCAGAGATCCTTGGTGCATTTTTTAATGCTGTATTCCTCATCGCCCTTTGCATGTCCATCATGCTGGAATCCATCGTTCGCTTCATCGATCCTCCTGTCATCAGCAATCCGAAACTTATATTGATCGTGGGATGTTGTGGTCTGGCTTCCAACTTGGTCGGATTCTTGGTATTGGGAGGTCACGGCCATTCTCATGGACCTGGTGATGGAAGCGCCCATGGTCATAGTCATTCTCATGGCAACGAAATTCGAGATGCTGAGGAGGGACATAGCCACAGCCACGCACATGGCGAGCATGAGCATAACCACGAACATGATCATGACCATGACCACAATAGCCATGTACATGATGGAGAGTCTTACGCTGATGCAGTAAAAGGCAATAAACACTCTTCCAAGGGTCATATTCATTTCCCTCCTTCCGACCACGACCACGGTTCCGACTCGGTTCCTTCTAGCCCAACCAAGGCTCGAAAGCACAAGCGTCGAACAAGCAGAGGAGGATTATCCAATGTTGAAGATATGAGCTTCTACCCATCAAGCTTTAGACAAGCTATTATCGAAGCAAGTCAACCACCGCCCGAGTCTTCCAGTGAGGATGGCGAGGAGGATGGTGATATTGCTGAGACAAGACTTCCTATCGCTCCTACCCCGAAGACGCCACTACTCGCAGAGCATAATGCCAATAAGCATAACAACCATAACCACCGAAAGCCGAAAAAGGCAAAGAGCGGTCATAGTCATGGTCATAACCACGATGATATGGGAATGAATGCCATGATCTTGCATGTTATTGGTGATGCTCTCGGCAATGTCGGAGTAATTGTATCAGCTCTCATTATCTGGCTCACGAATTGGCCTGGTCGTTACTATGCAGATCCTGCCGTATCACTATTCATCACTATCATCATTCTCAGATCAGCAATTCCATTGACCAAGGCTACCGCCAAGATCCTTCTCCAGGCCACTCCTGATTCCATCGATCAAGATGCCATCATCGAAGATATCGAGACTCTTGATGGTGTTGTTAGCTGTCACCATCCTCATATCTGGCAACTTAGTGAGAGTCAAATCGTGGCCTCCATGCATGTCCAAATTGCCTTTCCGCTTGATGAAGCAGGCGGTACAAGATACATGGCACTCGCAAAGGAAATCAAGAAATGCTTGCATGAGTATAACATCCACAGCGCTACGATCCAACCGGAGTTCTGCACCAAGGATGGCCATGATCATCTCAACACTTCGCGAGGAATGGGTCTAGATGGAAACTCGACACCTCACAGTCGTGTTGATGAGGATTGTTTGTTGAATTGTATTGAGAATTGCAATAGCAAGGGTTGCTGTTCCACATCGGCACCAAGTTCTGTTACACATACCGATGACCATAATCATGATCATACAGGTCATAATCATAGTCACTAGACATAACTTTCTTCCTCCGTCCTTTCGCTCATTATTCGCTTTGTCTCGCAAAATCGAGTTTCCGAAGACTCCCGAAGGAAGTTGTATATCATACATGAAATTTGCACATATGGAGATTGGCTCTTTTTAGGTGGCCCTTTTTGTATGGTGGAAAAAAAATGGATGGGTGGAGTTTCGAGTTGATTTTTTTTTTCCAAACCTTTACCTTTACAGGTACACTTTTTTCTTTTTGTCTTGGCTTTTTTCCCTTTGGTGGATGGGCGAAATGGGATGGAGTTGGTATTAGAGATGGCTATGGGTACATACTTCACATCTGGGATTGGGGCGTTGATTTTTTCTTTTTCTTTTTCCCTTCTTTACCTGGATTGGTTGTTCCATTTTTTTTAATGCCCCTTTCTTTCTTCTGGGTGTAGATGGGATGGGATGCATAGACTGGGTGGCTGTGGGGGTATTCTTCCCTTTAGGTGGTGGTGGCCACAGTAACCCAATTTACACACCTTACGGTTCTTTGTGGGGTACCTAGTGGGGGGAATGGGTAATACAGTAAAAGGGGGAGGCGGGGGTTCTTTATCTCTTTGGGGTTTTTGACGAGGCTCCTTGAGTGGTGGATGGTTGGGGGGGGGGGGATGGGGATGGGGAATGGGAGATCTTTGTATTGTGTATTGTAGAGTTGGGTGGTTGGGAAAGGGAGGATAGGGGAGGATAGGGGTGGGGTAGTTGGTGCATAGATAGCTAGCTAGCTAGATACAGGTATGGATGTCGACGTCCGTCGTCCTCTGTATAAGCGGATGAATAGATGATTTCTTTCACCTATATATCTACTTACCTAGAAGTTAGTAAGATTACGTCGTCCTACTACGCTATCGGCGATCGCTTATAGACTTGTAAATTAGTTAGCGGAAGTACCTATGTAATTAAGATGGAGGTACTATATATAAATAAATAAATTTAATAAGTACCTATAGGTAATAATTAATCGAATATTTTAAATTTTAAATTTCCTCATCTTTAGACTTTTAATAAATCTCTATGAGTATTTACTTTTCTATATAAGTTATATACCTACCTAATATAATAGTCTGTAAATAATCTAGAATTAATAAATTCCATTATCGTATACCTCTATTCTATCCTCTACCCCCTCCCCTCCTCCTCACCCCTCTTTCCTCTCACCCCTCTTTCCTCCCCCCTCTCCTCCTCACCCAACCCCCCAATCCCACCATCCCTCCACCCCCCCTCTTCCTAACATACCCCTCCTCCTCAACCCCATGCCCTCCCACAATCCCCAGAAAAACCTGATCGAGGGTCGTCCTACTCACAGCATAATACCGGATTCCCATCCGCGTACTGTGGTCTTCTAGAAAGGTGATGAGGGAGCCTATCGTCCATCCACGGTCCTTTTCGGAGTCGGATGGTTTTTCGTTATTTGGTGGGAGGGTGGAGGTAGAGGTGTGGATATCTGCATCCAAATCCTGATCCAGATTCGGAGTGTTCATCGACTCCAATACGGACTCGCTTCGCTCACTCCGTTCACAAACCGAAAATCTCACCTGCCCATGAAACGTCCTCTCCTCCACCTCCACCTCCGCCCCCCCAAACACGCTCTCAATCCACCTCCTCACCCCCTCAATCTCCTCCCCCCCAGTATGCGGCGCACTCCCCAACACAAGATGCACAAACAACCGTCCCCCATGCGTTTTCCGCAAGAACCCCGTCGTACCAACCGCCAACATCCGCTTCGCCATGATGCCCGCGCGTGTAGCTAGTGCATCCGCCTCCTCCATCGAATGGGTCGTGAGAAGCAGCGAGCGGCCCGGGACCACCGACGAGAGGATCGACCACATCTGTCGCTTCGCAGCGGCGTCCATGCCCGAGGATGGTTCGTCGAGGAGGAGGACCGAGGGGTTCCCAATGAGGGCTATTCCGAGGGAGAGTTTGCGTTTGTTGCCGCCGGACAGCTGGGAGGCCATGCGGGAGGCGAAGGGGATTAAGCCGACGGCTTTGAGGACTGCCGAGACGTTGGATTCGACGTGTTGTACTCCCCTTACACGGCCGTAGAATTGCAGGTGTTCTCGCGTGGTCATCACGTCTGTGGCGTCGAATTGGGGACAGACGCCGAGTTGTGCGCGGGCTTTGGCGCGTTGGGCGCTGATGTCGATGTTACTTACAAAGACCTTGCCTCCGTTCTTGGAGGGCTGGATGTCGCCTCGGATTAAGGAGATGGTTGTGGATTTGCCTGCGCCGTTGGGTCCTAGTAATGCGAATACCTCTCCGCGTTTGATGCCGAAATTCAGGTTCTCAACGGCGGTCATACGACCGAATGATTTCGTGAGGCCGAGAACACGGAGGCCGTCGTTGGTACTGCTTATCCTTTCCAATTCATCGGCTTGTTCTTCGAGCGCTATTGTTTGTACGGGTTCCACGGGTGGAGATCCACGGACACGACGGTACCATGCTAGGATGGAGCCGGAATCGTACCAGAGGAGGATGGCGAAGAGGAAGAGGATTTGGATTATGAGGTATAAGATTGGTCCTCCATATTGGAGGATTCCGCCGGGGGTGGTGGAAAGTTCGCGACCGGAGCAGGTTGTGGAGAAGAGGTTTAGTGCGATGAATAGGGCCCTTACTACGTTGCCTATTGGCATGACGATTGAGACGACAAAGTTTACTACCAGGAGAAGATCGTCTATTCGGTTGATTGGCTGTATAGTGTCAGGATGATTTTAATAAAAGTGATTTGGGTGTCTTACTGCATAAGTTATGGTAACAAGGTACCCGATCAAGTATATCAACAATAACACGGCCTGACTAGCAACCGCGAAAGCAAATGAAGAAAGTGTAGTTCGAGCAAACAACGACACCACGTATGCGAGCAAAATAGAAGCCATACCATAAAGCGCAAAGATCAAGAACAAATACCCATCATGGTACCAAGCCGACGAATCAACAGCAAAAATAATGAGACTCACAGCGCTGGAAACAAGCACGAAGATGAAATCAAACCCAAGATATGCGAGCCAGAGAGGCAACGACCTAACGCCATTTGAATACTCGAGATCTCGGATGTTTCGAATCCGCTCAATGGTTGGGTATAAAGCAAAGAATCCTGGGTATACAGCTAATGCGAGACCAAAATAGACGACGAGTTGAAGAGATTTTCCTGTTCCAGGCGCCCAGGGGATATCGAAATCTGCGTATTGAGTTGAGATACTAACATTGGTCAACAAATTGTCCAGGATATTCAATCCGAACATCCCAAAGTAAATATTCCGATCTCCCAGATATGCGACTGTAGGAGATGATGTGTTGTCTCCAAGCCAAACCCCAGCTGGTCGGACAAATGTAAAGTTCGTATTAATGTAATTATTAAACTGGTCGAACGTATCGACTATCTGAATAAGTCTTCCAAGGTCTGAATCTGGGGGTAGAGGACCAGGAAGCTGCCGCTGAAATAAAGCTCTTGCAGTCGCGAGAGAAACCTTGGATGAAGGACCTAAGACCATAATGAGTCTTGAAACTGTTGAGAGGCTTTCGACGTCCGATCCCCTAGACCTGTCGACTGGTGAACATCCAACAGCCCTGAAATCCTTCAAGAATAAAGTGACGAGTCCGGCTGCAATGACTGGTAGGAGAAAGGCGCACATGTAGGGAAGATAATTTCTCTTCAAAATCGTGTATCTCTTTCTGAAAAGTACCCAGCATTGGCGGAATGGACTGATTCTTTTGCCAGTATGTAGGCCTAAAGTGTCAAGAGAAGTTGGAGCAATCTCTGGCCCCCCTACTCTTTCTTCCGTTCCTTCTGTAGTCTCTGAGGATGCTTTCTCTGCCACCGTGCCGAGCGGTGATTTCGCCTCATCAGCAAGTTGAAGGAATACATCCTCGATTGTGGGGCCAGACAGTTCGTATTCCGAAAGACCATGTTTATCCAGACATTTGATAATAAGTGCAGCTTCACCCGAAGTTGAAGCGGTATAAGTGGCCTGACCGAAAGTATCGAATCTTTCCACACCCTCAATATGTGGTGAGGTCTGACCAGGAGGTAGATGGAGATGAATTCGATAACCACCACCAAGCTTTTCTTTCAGCTCAACAGATGTACCCTGTGCTCGTAGCGTTCCCTTGGAGAGAATGAACATTTTGTCTGCTAGTAAATCGGCTTCATCAAGAAAATGGGTTGTCAAAATTAGAGTGCGGGATCCTCTCTCTGCGAGGAGGATATCCCATATTTTACGTCGTGAGAGTGGATCTAGACCAGATGAGACTTCATCGATACAACAGACGGCACTGCCTCCTGTAAACATGATTGCAAGTTGAAGTTTCCTTTTCTGGCCACCTGTTGCCGGGGGTTTATAATTAGCGTGTTTCTCCTCGGAATGAAAGAAGTGAGAGACCTTGCCATCAATCTGCGTACAGTTTCCAGCAAGTAACGTTCTTAACTGCTCTTTCAAGTAGCTGTTCTAGTACACTTGCATAGATAGGGAGCTACAAAACTCGATTACCCTGAACGGCTCGCACGACTAATTCGATTGTGCATGCCTTTTGGGATAACCATATTTTCTGTTAGGTGTACTTAGAGTGACAGCAAAGCCTCGCAACATTTTTGAAAAGTTTCATAGAAAGAGGATCATTAAATAAAGTGTAACCAAATTATGGGGTTGCCCGAGAAATCTTAAGACAATAAAATATATCGCCCCAAGACTTATAAAACATCCCAGTAATTTCTTTCCAGCTTGTCAACCAAAAATTCCAAAGAAAGTGACTTACCTGAAAGTGTCTTTGACTTTGCTGAAATCTTTCGATCGAGATCAACCGCTTCCACAAGTTTCTTTAGTGCTTCTTTCGAATCGTGCTGGAGCGGCGACTTGAGATGATTGAAGATGCGAACATGCTCCTCCACAGTAACCTCATCCCAGAGTACGTTCTTCTGTGGCGCAATCCCTAGACCACCTTTACCATTGACAGTAATAGTCCCACTTGTGACAGTATTTAAACCAGCAATAGAGTCGAGTGTGGTACTTTTACCACTACCGTTCGCTCCTAGCAATACGCAAATCTCACCTTGTCTTGCACTCAAATTCAAGCCATTGACTGCCACTACAGTAGGCTTTGGGTTGCGCGTGAATCTTCGACGCAACCATGGGGTTGGATAATGTTTGCTGAAATCTTGCAAACTGACCGTCTCATTTCTAGCAGCCATAGGAGAATCCTGATTGTCAATCTCGACAATTCTTCCCTTGGAGGCTGTTCCATATAGAATTCTTGATACCCAAGCTCCAATCAATGGATACAAAAATATTTGAAGAATTATGAAAACCCACAAAGCAATTCCAGGAAGCTCCCATGGATTTTGTGGGGCAGAATGAATCAAGTCCGTAGCCATTTTCTGGCGTTCATATCGAGCGATGAATATTAGGAAGAATACGTAATTGCAGGGCGTAAACAATAAACTTAGAACAGCAACGGTTCCGGAATCTTGAGCATCAATTACCTGAGCCAAAACTCCTAGTAATAATGTTGCCAAAGCAACCGAGATACCACTGAGCTGTGCTTTCTTGAAAAAAGAAGCACCAAGAATTGAAAAACTGGTGAGAGCGAAACCCGCGAGAATATGATAAATGATGATGATCGCCATGGAAGTTTCAGCAAAGACGCCCAAACCAATTACAATTCCAATGATGATCCAACCTGGAAGGTATATAAGATCAAAAGAAAAGTGGTAGGCTAAGATTTGTGCCACTTGGGGTTGCCATCTCTTTTTGTTGGGCATCATTGCTTCAATGAGTTGAGATATTCCCAATTCTCGCTCCGAGGCAATAAATCCCGTGAGATGGTAGCTCACCCCAACCATTGCTATCAAAAACGCGATGGCTAGTATATTGATGATTGCGCCTTGGTAATTCACACGGATATTGATATTTCTTTGCTCCTGGGTGATGCTCGTAAAAGGGTATTCCGAGATATTGTTCGGCAGAGGCACAGCTGCGGTAGACGCATTGATGGTGAGAATGGCATGATCTACAGCTCGCTGCAAGGGAAGGAGGAATATTTGAACGTCGTTGGTAGTTTTTTCGACATCTATTCTTGAACCAAATGCGCCATCGGCTCTGGATTGAGTTAGCATCGGAATTGCTGTAAATAGTATGGGTGTCCAACCTTAGTGTGTAGTTCCAAATGCCACCAGTTCCCTGGGTAGGAGAGGACTCAAAAACAACGCCTCCATAACACGAGGTAGCACCTCTTAAACTACTTCGGCATGCGTCCAAAAGTTGTACCTCGTTCTGCAATCGCACCACATCCTTTCCTGCAGCCGTCACTTGTTGCGCAACCAAGTCAATGACTTGTCCAATATCTCCACCTCCTCGACCATTATCGACAAATGCAACGGTATGTCGTCCACCTGTGGCAGCATCCAACCCTTCACCCAAGGACCGTACTTCGCTCGGTGATCCAATTCCAAAGTTGGAGGGAGGAATAAACAGATTGCGGGCATAGCTGAGAAAGATGACAAAGGCGATTGGCAGAAGAAAGGCTCGTATGGTCGTGGAAATAGGATGGCGACGAAGGGCAATTAATACATTTTTGACAATCAGCGTCTGGACTTGGCCAAGGAAAGGGGATTTCCACATGACGGAGAGCGAGAGAAGACTCAAGAGGAGAGAATGAAGTTGAGAGAAGGGAAAGAATTCATTGCTATCTACAATGTCGGAACTTTCTGGATGCTAGATACGGTTAAGAGTCTCGAGTAAGAGCAGCCTGAGAGTACGCGTCTTGTCCTTTCCCTTCCATAGCGGGAGCCGGGGGTGAGTAAGGGCGCAGTACTCGAGTACTGTAGGTGGGCACCTGCAATTGGTGACCGCCGCACCTTCTGTCTTGATACTGTAGACCCCTTGTACATTATTCAGTAGCACAGTGGCTGCAGGTATAGGCTGCAGCAAACCGGGTTTCTTGCCGAGCGTAGCCCTCAATTGCCTTTTCTTGGATCAACCCGGTCCCGAGATCCCGTTCCCGGTGAAAGAAAGTAAAATAAATGCTTTACGAGTATCACTTTGCATGATAGCAAATGGATGAAGAACATGGGAAAAAATGATTGCTGGAAAGTTGTCCAAAATTCTTACAAATACAAAAATTGACCGGAACTTTTAGGACAAATTCATGGCTTCAATTACGTAGTGTCATAGCAGGAGCTACTGCCACCTACCAGGTAGAGCTTCCATTCACTGCCGCTTTTATTACTCGTCCGTTGGTTCAGTAGGGTAAGTGCAACCTTAATATTTAACCTTCCCCTCCTCAAGGTTGTCCGCAGAGCCTCTCACAAATAACCCTTACCCCGCCATATTTAATCCCACGACACGCGTCATAGGCAACATCCAAAGGACATCTTACAACGATGAAATCAGCTACCTAAGCTATCTCCACAGCCTACAAGTTGTCCACCAAGCTTCGTCAAACACCCAGACAGAGCTCCAGAAGATCTCACAATGGCCGGTCATATGCCAGCAAAGCTTAAGACCGCCGACCTGACGAGATTCGTAGTTCGTGCTGGTCAACTGGAAACTGCGAAGCCAGTAATAGCATATTGGTGTATATGCTCCTGTTGTCTTGGCTTCCTCCAGCATCTGCTAATAATGCGGCAGGCGAATACTGGATCGTCAATCAGATCCTCTCCAAAGGTCTACACAATGGCGATGCGGAAACACTGGAATATACCACAACCTTGATGGATAAGTTGGAAAAGGTACGCAGAATTCGACAACACCTTGGTTTAGTTGGGACATGTACTGAAAAATGGGTGGGAGTAGATTAAGGCGGAAAATCCAACAAACGATGCGATAATCGACGATGTTGCTGGACAAGCATATGTAGAACAGTTTGGATTGGAGACCTTTCAGAGGGCAGATCGTGCAGTACAAGCGAATAAAGTGACCAAGTCAGTCAATACACCTAGACCATCTTCAGCCGAATAAGTTCTAATAATATTTCAGACAAACGGCGGATACCTTTCAAGCTGCATCGACATTTCTAGAACTGGTCAACATTTGGGGAGAACCAGATGCCGAAACCCGAGCGAGGATCAAATATGCGAAATGGAATGCTGTCAGAATTGTGAGAGCATTGAAAGAAGGAAAAGATCCCAACGAGTCAAATCCCAACCCGGAACCAGCTCCTGAGGAGAATCTACCAGCATTAGATCCAAACGATCCCGAAGTTCAACTTCTAGGAGTAACTACCAAACCACGGCAAGCATCCGTGGAAGAAGTACCGGATGAGCAGGATTTATTGGATGCACGACTTGCAAGACAATCGTCTATTGATAAATCTTTACACCCATCCGCCCAAGTCTCAGCACGTGGATCACCTGGTGCTGGTGATGCTAAACCTTTCGATCCCTATCCTCGAGATGGTTTCCCTTATAATGTCGTTCAAGACGATAATGTATCCCCATTGGAATCACCAAACGATAGACAAAGTTCAGTTGGCGGGGGATATTTCCCAGAAGTACCCACCTTCACATCAGAAACACAAGATGCAACACTACCAACAGCACCTCCAGAAGATGTAATGGATTTAGGTCTACCAAATCATCCCTCCAACCCCCCAGGAATTTCTTCTCCGCCTTTCGAATCTTTCCCTCCTCCAACAATAAATCCGCCCCAACCTCAAGCACCTCCCAGTCCTCCACCACAACAATTCTACCAACAGCCTCCACCCGTTCAAGCCCCTGTTCAACCCTCTCCATATCCCACATACGCACCACCTCCACAGCCACAAATCCCTCCCGTCCCACAGCCACAGTATCAACCGCCTCCTACTTCACAAACCCAACCTGTGCGATACAACACGGATGACGCCTCGATAGCGAAGGCACAGAAACACGCCAAATTTGCCATTAGTGCCTTGAATTTCGAGGATCCTGCGACGGCGGTGAAGGAACTGAGGAATGCTTTGCAGACTCTGGGAGCGCAGTGACTGGTGTCTTTCTGATTTAGTGGAAAAGTTGGTTTTCGAAAGCGAGTAGGCGGATATTGTAGTTGTGAAATACCCATATTTTCCTTGTTCCTCATGGGATCTCTTTTTATTTTTCCTTCTGCTGAAAGAAGGAGCGGACGGTGGGTTGAGGGTGAGGTAGGATGAGAATGTGAAGCGAATTTATACCCGTCCTTTTCTGTCTCTTTCTTTTCTCCTTTTATTGATGTATCGATCAGATTGAATAATTGAATTCTTTAATCATATTTCTCCCCGTCTTTATTTTACTTGGGTATCTCTATGTCTGGGTGATGTACTGAAGTGATCTTATACATCCTATTTCTGGACTTATTTCTGATCCTCTGCGGTAGGTGGATTATTACTGTTACTATTACTACTACTATTACTATTACTATTACGTAGTGAACGACATGGGAGGATCCTGGGTTCTATGGGCGCACTACTCATTTCGTCATATTAGTAACCATCATTCATTCTTTTCCCTTTCTTTCTTTCTTTTCTCTCGTCGTTCCTTCCTTGATGCTATAGGGTATGGCAGGGGGAGGTGGGGGACGTAGGGTAGTAGGAAGGTAGTGGGTAGGAAGATAGTACTGGGTGTGGGTGAGGGACGTATCTTACAAACTCCACGATTGTTTGAAGATCTTTTGGAAATCTAGGGGGTTTGATGGGTTGTTGTTGGTTTTTGTGGTTGTGGTTGTGAGGGATTTGGATTTGGTGATTCTGTTGTTGTTGGGGGGGTTCCTGGGGGTGGGTGCGGGGTTGCGTTTTGGGGGGGGCATTTTTGGGGGTGTGTTTGAGGTGGATTTGGGATTGGTGGGGTTTGAATGGAGGTTTGTGGGATGTATGGGATGGAAGTGTGGATGTGTGGATGTGTGGAGGGGAAGGGAATGAACAAAGAAACTCTACCTTTCCTAATAATATGACAATGTGGCTTGTAACTTAGCTTTCACCCCGAGCTGAGGGTTTTGGGGGGACAAAGGATGGATGTGGGAGTTTAGGAGAGGGTTTTTATAAAAGTTGGGGTGCGGTACGAGTATGTGTATGTGGACTTTTGTGGGGATGTTGGGATTTGTGGTTTTGTAATCTGTACAGTAGGTGGTTGTGTATTGGTGGTTAGGGGAATGATGAAATCTGGTGGAGAAAGGTGTCTTTGGGTTAGGGTGAGCTTTATATGGATAGTATTGAAGTATTAAGATATATGGACTTTTTGGGGTTGGTGGGGTGCTGTCTGTAGAAGGGGGGAGGAATAGGGGCTAGGGGATTAAGGAAGTTGTTATAAGGTGGTTTTATTTATCTAGCGGGTGGTGTAGAAGTCGTTTATAATGTTTAGTGTTAGAGTTTATACGCTTTTTGAAGATTTGATGGATGTTTTTAGGGGAGGCGTTGACGAAGATATATAAGGGAAATTGTAAGAAATCTGTTAGGTTGGAATATCAATTAGATTATCCGCAAGGAGAGAAGAAGAGGACTCCCGGGGTAAAACTACTTAAATATCTATAAAGTACCCCCTAAGGTATTCATTAAAGCGGGGGTTATCACGTGTAAAATCAATTTACCGGTACTATAAAACTCCAAAACGAACCTTCACAAAATCATAGATGGAGGAATTTCTGTTGTTTATTATTATTATTCTAAAAGGCTTGGACAAGTAAATGGTTTAAGTGAAGTTACACCGGATTATCTTTTCTCGCGTAAGGATTTTATTTTGCTCTCCTTGTCTGATCTTTTCTAGGTAAACCAATATTTTCTCTCGTCCACTCTCCAATATCCCTCGCTCACTCCCATCTTCTTTGGGGGCAAGGAAGTGGATATATCCGAGCTCCATCCATCTAACTCAACACTTACAAGTTCTTGAACATGTCCCAGACCCATCGCTACTTCAAAGACCATTGTCCTCACCTTCTCCCCTCCTCTTATTGTCCGTAGAATCTCAGGTCTCAGTCTCAGTCACAGATCAAACTTTCTCTTCCACACGATACGCGAGGAAACATTTCTTTGTAAGAAAGCACCATCTGTTAGACGCGGCTCTCCGCGCAGATTCTCATACTCGGGTGCTACCTCGTTAATGCGAGGTGTTGCGGAGAAAGGGCTTTGTTAAAATATAGATAAATAGTGAGATGTATAGGCAGCGAGTAAGAATTCCGAAGTTATATTCTTCTCATAAATTTACTTGGGGTCCTTGGAGAAGAATTGTGAGTTGTGATTCTTGAAAGGGAAGCTTTCACATTCCAACGTCGTGAGAACCAACACTTCCAACCAACGACGCCGCACGATACTGGTACGAAACCACGAATCTACCTCACCTCTTATTTCCATACCTGATACAGAGGAAACAAAAAAGAGGAAGACAATAAATAAATCCTACATCCAGAATGCGTCGCATTCCCACCCCCCCTCGTCAAAACCACCATTCTCCTCCCCTCTCACCCATCTCTCGCACCCCTCTCAAATATTCTTCACCAAATCCCCTAATTCCAACGCCTCCACTCAGATTTCCGGACTCGCAAAACTATCATAAAACAGTATCAATGAGGGTACCAGGAAGATATCCAGGCCAGAATGCAAAGAAACCGCGTTGGAGGTGGGTGTGCTGTCGTTGTGAACGGGATAATGAGGGGAATGCGGGGTTTTGCGCTGCTGCTGCATGTGGACATTGTACGGATGGGTGTTTGGGGTGTTTTTCTTATTGAGTGGTTGGGAGGAGAATAGTTTGAGGGTATAGGGGGAGGGAAGTGGATTATGGAGAGGGGTGTAGTAGTCGGTTCGTCTTCACTTTGTGGTGGAAGATTTCATGTAGGTCAATTCAGTCTAGATGAAAATTTTTATGCGAGGCATTTTGAGTGTGTGAGCAGGAGCTTGATGAGTGATAGACGTGCAGTTTGAATGATGGAGACTTAAAGGGCGTCTAATTGACCTTTTTTGACTTTGGAATGTCGGGTTTTCAGTACCTGTAGATTTCGAAACTAGTTACCTTGCTACAGTATCCACATTAAGGACTAAGAAGATATCCTAAAGTCTCTATCGAAGAAGACAGGTAAACCTTGGGGAGCATTCTGCAAAAGTGTATCTGACATGAAGCGTCGCTCGATCCACCCGCAGAAAGTAAAGGAAAGGTATCCTCATCGGACCGATTCTATGTGCGTCCGAGTAGTCACGGGCGCATCCGACTGAGCACTTTGAGCTCTCAAACTTTGCGTATTAATTGGAAATTTATGTAAGCTAGTGAAGAGATCTTCGAGTCAGTTACACTTCTTGAAAGTTGGAGAGCAAAGCAAAAATGAGTGGAATCATCTGGATCAAGTAAGCGAGGAACAATAGGTAGAGTGGTACAGGTAGAATCTCTCTATTGACATATAACCATATTGACATATTGACAATTTGTTACTAATGATGTGCTTGTTGAAGTGATCGATTACGGTCTCACTATGCTTCAGGCTTCTGCGAGAACGAGCTACAAAGCTGACGATTGGGAGGTCGTTGGGGATGCGAAATCCAGATACCCGGGTAACGTTATGGATGCTGGCGACATGGGCTTGAAGTTTATTTAGGTCCCCGCGAAGTTAATCGTCGAGGTAAGATTTACGAGCCTTACAAGAAAAGGGTCAGCTAGCGAATCCGAGCTGGTACCGCAGAAATTCGTGAGAAAATGGCTTGAAAACTAAAATGTAGGATGGCCCATTGGTTCAAGGTTTCTTGATATATTAGTGAAGCACTGAAGAAACGTTATCAGATGAGTATAGAAGATCTTTTGACTGATTCGAGTGCTGATGACGGTGACAAGTAGCTCCTCCAGTCACTTTTCAAACATACACCCTTGTATATCTTATCGAATTATTTGATCAACATTTTCTGCATTTCTTTTCGGTGCGACAAGACCTCGAATAAGTATATCCTTAGAGTCTGCCATACAGTAATAGTTCTGACTGGAGAAAATAACATATCGCCAACCACGGAGGCTACAGAAGATATACAGGACCCCTAGCAGCTGGGGCCCAGCTCTCTTCATCAGCAGGACGAAACCTAGGCATAGAAAATTGCGCTGTGCTGCTTACAGTGTAAGAGGTCTTCATATCGCAAAGACTCGATACAAAGATAAATGCTCGGGCGGCGATTTTTGAAGGATATTTATCCCTACAATACAGGACACCTAAAGTGAACCACACTAAAACTAATTCTCGACTATTTCGAAATTTCTACTATAACACTATAACAATAATAGCACTTAGTGAATATTTCAATAGAGGAAAAGATACGCTTACTAGCTTTATTTTCATTAATTTATACAAAATTTAGGGCTTACATTTATTAAGTCTTAGTATTTATCTTAATTTTTAGCCCGCCCTACCTTTCCTAATACGGCTTAACTAAGGGCTATATAAGAATTCTAGTAAGTGTATTATTTTTCTCATAGTTTAAATACCCTATATATTTATTAGTAACTAGGGCTTAACTCTTAAAACAAATAGTTCTCTACGATTAAATATAGTAGTACCGATTTTAGTACGGTTTACTTTTATCTAATACAAGGCTATACGAGTACCGGTGTAAGAGCTTTATAAAGGGTAAAAAAGTCGTTTATAATCTAAGGACTTAATTAATAACTTATTATAACTATACTCTATAACTATATATAATAGAGAAAAGAATACGCTTTAATTAGTAAAATAAGGTTTACTTACTAGCTTTATTTATATAAAATAATATAAAATATAAAGCTTATATATATTAAAAGTCTTAGTAGTTTTAATTTTTTAGCTCGCTTACTTTAGCCCCTTATAATAATACTTAGTTAAGGGTTATATAAAAACTCTAGTAAGTATATTCTTATTCTTTTAGTCTAATTACTTTCTTAGCTAATAAAAGTATATACCCCTTACTTTATAATACCTCAGAAACCGGTATATAGAACGCTTTATTAGGCTTAGACTAAGTACTCTCGCTAATTAAACTTAAGGAAACTAGTCGAGTACTATATACTAAACCTAATTAGAACGTTCTACCTACCGGTTTCTAAGGTATTACTATTAGGGATAGTTTATATCGCTAATCTAAAAACTTTTCTAACTAAGGTCGAAAGTCGAGTTTTAGTATAGTTTACTTTAGGTGTTATATACTATTTATATAGTTCTAGAAGCTCGATAGATATTATTAAACCTCTCGACAGACACCCTATGGTTTTGGCCTTGTAAACAAGGCTTGCCGATTAATTAGCTCAGTCGTTTGAGTTTTGTGGGTATGGAGACTAGGGCGGGGTACTGGCATTATTGAGTTTAGGGCCTGTTTGGCTCCCATTTTCCCCTGGTGCATACTTGTATTGGGGTACAAATCGTAAACTTGACACATTTTCTTAGACTCCCAGGACCTGTGCAAATCTTATATATTTATAGCCCCTCCTACCCCTACCTAGCCTACAGCGTCACTTGTAGAGTAACCCTTTTATAGTATCCCTCCTGCAGTGTCCCCTGGCCGCTGCCGGCCCTTAATGCGCCTTCGCTTTACGACTACAAATTAGCAGAGTTTCGCTTTCTATATAAGGGGATACTGTAGGAGGGAGAATCGACAGATATACAAGTAGATTAGCAAGTACGAAAAGATAAAAGCCCCAAGTACGAAACGAAATGTTATATTCTTGTTTTGGTAGTACAAACCTAGAAACTTTTACAACTAGATTTACAACTAAAAAATGAGTTAAATAGATACCAAAACTAAGTCCTATCCAAGCAGTAGTGCATATTGAGGTATGCATGCATATCTTAATATACATGTAAATCTTTTTATATAGTGCATATCTAAAACGAGATTGAGCCAAACAGGCCCTTAAAGAATAGCTGTCAGTGAAACCTTCATCGATAGCGGTGTATCTGTATCGATGCCAGCCAATCCCATACGTATCGCTAGATGCACAACAGATACCCGTGGTATCGCGATTTGTCATTGACCCCGCAAATAACCTGCATCTATTCAAGACTTTTTATCACCACAGTAACCGAACCCCCTTTCCAGACATATTTTCCTCTCGCTAAAACAGGTAAACTTACCGACAAGGAAGTATCTTACTCCAGATCTCCGGTATTACTGAGTACCGACGGCCTATTTGAAAAAGCTAAATTCTGCGACCCCTCGTACAATCCGCTTCGTCGTGTTTTGTCGTGTTTTAAAGTCAGGCCACCCTGGTGTATTCAAGATGTTGGAGTGGTGTCAACGTTGCCGGTCATGTTAATTAGACCGGTTCGTCAGCTTTTAAGTTTACCCCAGCTTTGTTTATGATGGTTAGCATAAAACTACCTAGCTAACCCCAATTTCCTCTCGCCAATCAGAGTAATGCTTTTTATCATCCTTCAAATGATTCCCATGGTTCGCGATCCTTAGCTTGTCTTGGTCTTAATTATTGGGATGGGATGGGATGATATGAGTTTGGAATGGTATAATAATAATAAGTAGCCCTTTTCGCTGAACTCTACTCGCCATCCACACACACTCTTTCGAGTCTCTTCCGTGCTAAACACTTCCACTCTTTATCTGCTATTCCCCAAGTGTATTCAAGATGTATATCCAATCCGCAACCATCCTCGCCCTCCTCACCAGCCTAACAGCAGCACAAGACGACCCCTCCCCAGCAGACTACCCCTACATCAAACCAGGCGACCTCGACAACCGCTCCGCCTGTCCCGGTCTAAACATCCTCGCCAACCACGGCTACATCAACCGCAACGGCACGCACATCACCAAAGAATCCGCCATCGAAGCCCAAATCCTCGCCTTCAACTTCGACCGCGAAACAGCCGCAGGACCCATCGACGCGGTGTTGAAGTACTCCACAACAAGCACCCCCGATATCTCCTTCAACATACTTGACACCTCCAGGCCACCACTCGACCAAAACGGAAAACTCACGCGGAACGACCGTTTCTTCGGCGACCCTGTGCCATTCAACCGGACGATTTGGGATTCTGTCATTGATAGCTTACCAGCTGAGGATAATACGTTTACCTGGAAAGAGATGGCGGATGCGGGAGCGCTGAGACGGTTCCGCGCGAAGGCTGTGAATCCTGAGTATGAGATGTTTGAGACGCATCTCAATGCGACGTTCGCGCAGATGACGGGATTGATTGCGGTGTTTGGAGGGAGTGTTGAGAATGGGAAGGCGAGGATTGATTGGCTTAATGCGAGCATTGTGGAGGAGAGGTTGCCATATCATCTTGGATGGAAGAAGTCTGAGGAGGTGCTGGGAAGTCCGCAACTTGGACCGATTCTGAGGGCTGTGAGAACTGCTCAGTCGGGCGGTGTTTAAAATAGAGGGGAGAAGATATATAGAATGTGAATCAGTAATTGAAAATTACCTAGCTAGCCAGGTGTTGCCCTTATGACGAACTTCTGCAAGAGCTCAAATAATTATAAGAAGGTCCAAAGAAAAAACTTCGTCCAAGAACAAGCAAACACACCGAAGAAACCAGGGAATGAAACGAGTCAAATAAACAAGTACAGCCATGCCGTCCGTAGAAGAAAAAGGCATAAACGACACTACTGTTTCTCACCTCCTATGCACGTAAGCTACACAACATGGACAAAATAACCCTAGAAAAGGAGCTTGTTAATGATACATATCTACTCCATTGCCCACACAACTGTGGTATTTCGAACAACCTCTAGACCCGTGCTAATATCGGCTCCACAATATCTGTAGCTCATAATATCTCCAATAGCTCCTTCCGTCTGTCTCCTGCTACCTAGATAGCGTACCAAGTTCAATCGACCAAGATTTCGCCATCAGATTGCTTTCGTGGGATCCTCCAAACACCCGTCCAACCTTCTTCTCTGTCATCCGCATTCCTTTATACGGAAATAGGGTATTTCAAGCCAGAATCTTAAATGCTTCCAAACATCCATGTCCATAAAAGAGCAACATGTCCGTCAAAATAGTAAGATTAAGATAGGTTGGACTTTGCCCGAGCTGTTGATTCCGCATACGCTGCTCTCCGGCAGGCTAGAGGGACCTCCTCCTGCGATTTGTCTTGCTCAATTCATGTCATGCTTCGGAGCTGGCCAACTCTCGGCCTCCAGGTTCTCCACAAACCCCACACAATAAGTTAGATATCCCAAAAGATTCGTTTCATCACCCTCTATGATCCAAAACAAATCGACGAGCAACAATCTTCTCTTGCTCCCCTTCCCTCTCTTCCTCAAATAATAATTCGACTTTAGCGCCCCCGTCAACCATTCGCCTCACATCAGCTCGGTAAAAAGTCGAAGTCTGAGGATAAAGCGCCAAAACTCTTCGGCCGGGTTCATAGTCACCCAAGTGTGCGGATGCCACAGGAATGGGAACCATTTGAGAGGCCGAGGATTTGTATGTCGTTTCCACGGTATTGGGATCCGGATATGGATCACGGACTTCGTAGCGTCGACTTTTCCCCTCTCCGATTACTCGAGTGACTACACCTTGGATCCAATCGTGTTCATCGCCTGATTTTCGCTTGAAGGCTACTTCATCATTCACCGCATACACAATCTTGGGTTTATTCCCGCTTCGTTCGGCAGTCTCGGAATGGCTGTCTGAAGTTCGGATAATCACATCGAGATTCCTAG
Organism: Hymenoscyphus occultus; assembly: GCA_900536445.1. NCBI lineage: Eukaryota > Fungi > Ascomycota > Leotiomycetes > Helotiales > Helotiaceae > Hymenoscyphus > Hymenoscyphus occultus. The sequence goes on along the minus strand of UNPT01000039.1, from coordinate 98,538 downwards.
GTGGTTGACTTCCCGTTCTAGCCGGACCACCCCCCCCTCCTAATTTCCTAACTTGTCTGTTGTCCGCTGGGGATGGACCAGGAGAGTCGGATGGGCCATCATAATCTATAGCCGCTCTGTTATGCGAATCGCGAGACGTGGAGCCACGGGAGAGTGAAACGGAGGCCTTTTCCTTCTTCTCTTCTTCCTCGTTATGTTTCGTTAATGTGGTGAGGAGATCAATCTTCCCCAATGCACTATCTTTATCCTCTGCCGTTCCTAAGGCAGCTTTCTCGTCGTCTGCAATCTCGACCATTTCTCGGTACATGACGTCTAAGACGTCTATCTCTTCAATTGGAAGTTCTATCCATACAACGTAAGCTTTTATTTGACATAGAAGAGCGAAAATACATGAAATATTTTTCTTACTTTTCCCTGAAGCTTGAATTTCATGCATCCGCACCTCCTGGGCGAATATCTGCATAGTCAGGTCTTTGGCGCGCTTCTCAAATTGTGCTACTCCTTGGATAGATTCTCGTGTGCTGCTCCAGATAGTATTCTCTGCATGTCGTTCATCTGCATTCGCTCGTCCTCCATTACGCCGTCTTCCTGGAGCACTGGACATTGCGACGAGACTCGGGAGAGTTGTATTATAGAGAATCAAGGTGATTATGGCTAGAGCGAGGTGGGGGACTATGTTCTCAAGCCAGTGGAGGTCGACGTCGCTTCCGAAAAGGGGCTAAAATAGTGTTGATTCCTGACCCTCGGCCCGGTACAATCAATGAGACATGAAATGAAGGGAGTAAGGTGCTGTTGAGTGGTGAGGCTGTCGAAGAGCCGATGTCAAAGAACAAGCCTGTAAACAGTGCAGTGCCTCTGAAGCTAACCCCTGGAGCCAACCCCACGTTTCTTTCTGCATCCCTGTAAAGGTCGGCTGCTGCATCCCGCCTTATGTTCCACCTTTTTATCAACACCAAAAAAATACCCAAAAGCAACCACCACGCAGCTCTCTACAATGCCTCTCGACACATCTACATACTCCCTCGCATTACTGCGACTTGATGGCAGAAGGTGGAACGAGTTGCGAAGACTGACGGCCCAAATCAGCACCCAAGCCGCCGCAGATGGCTCCTCTTACCTCGAGATGGGAAACACAAAAGTGATGTGTACCGTTGCTGGTCCCTCGGAAGCAAAAGGTGCAGGAGGCGTACGACTAGGAAACGATAGAGCAGATATCAGAGTCTCAATCAGTATTGCAGGATTCAGCGGCGTAGACAGGAAGAAAAGTGGGAGAAATGATAAGTTCGTCCCTCCTCTCCAGCTCTCAATTGAAGCGCAAAACACCCAGACAGAGAGAAAATTCTGGGCAGATACTAATCAAACTTCTCATACAGACGTCTGATGGAGATGCAACACACAATCGCAAGCGCCTTCGCCCAAAACCTCTTCACGAAACTCTACCCGCATTCCACCATCTCACTCTCCATCCACGTCCTCTCGCAAGATGGTTCTCTCCTCGCGGCCTGTATCAATGCCTGTACATTAGCACTCATCGATGCCGGTGTCCCAATGCACGATTACATTTGCGCTTGCACTGCGGGATCCACATCGAGTTATAGCAGTAATGATGAAACGGCCGATCCACTACTGGATTTGAATACCATGGAGGAACAAGAATTACCGTTCTTGACGGTTGCTACGATGGGCGAATCAGACAGTGTGAGTGTTTTGATTATGGAAACGAAGGTCCAGGTGGGGAGATTGGAGGGGATGCTCGCGGTTGGTGTGGATGGTTGTAAACAGGTCAGGGCGATTTTGGATGGTGTAGCGAGAGCGAGAGGTACAAAGATGCTCGAGGGTAGCCGTATGTGAGGGGAGATGTGATGTGAAAAAAAGTCAGACGGGAGACACAAAATACAACAGAAAGGCGTGCGCGAAGGGCAGACTGGATATGTGTGGAAAAGTGTACCTTTTATGGATGGCCATGATATGATACCCTTGATATTAGGTGTTTTGGAGTTATTAAATAGGTTGTGATAGGCAGGAGACACATTCTAGGAAACATATTTTTTTCATTTTTTCCAAAGGATGCCTATATCAAGCTCCCAGGCTATTAACTACACCCAAATAAACGAAGAAAATGATGGCGGACCGAGCAATTATAGCTCATCCTTGATCTCTGTCTTGACCTCCTCAACAATGACAGGAGTCTCTTCGGGCTTGGGTTCTTCAGCTTCAGCTTTAGATGGTTCTTCGGCTTCCTCTGGAATCAAGCCAGCAGGCAATTTTTGCTTGGCTCCTTCGCCCAAGCGAATGGCGTCTACGAAACCTTCGATAGCTTCTTGTGATACATCCTTCTCCGCCAACGCCGATTCGGAAATCTGGCGCCACCAGCTTCGTCGTCCATTGATAGCAATGATTTGTGATTCAGCCTCAGCCAATTTCAATGCGGACTTAACTTTTGCATAGCCGGGATTCTTGGCTGACAAGACGTAAAAGGGGAAGATGTTTCTGTGCAACAACTTATACTTGTGTTGGATCTCAGAGAGAGAAACGACTGCTTTGGCGCCAATTTCATCTGGAGACTCAGGGAGTAAAGCCAAAATACATGTTCCTGTACGATCACCTGTGCGAAAAAGTTCAGTTAGTATACCTCAAATCAGATTTTGGGTGACAAAATGTTAGTAGATAATTTTTCCTACCTAGACAGTGGGCTGCTAATTGTGCTTCATCTTCAAGAGTTGAAATTGTAGGAGCTGGGTCTGGTAAAACAATTGGCTTTTGGGTCTCAACCTCTGGTGTTGGAGACTCGGTAACTTCTTCCTCGAGAACTTCCTCAGTGGCGGTACCTGCGGCTGCTGGTGCCTTGGAAGCCTTCTTTGATTCTGTGTCCTTGGGTTTGGATTTAGATTTCGATGTCTTGGCTTTTGCGGGAGCTGGATCTGGGTTTGGTTCCGCAGCTTGTGAGAGAAATTTGACCATAGGTTCCTTCTTAAGCTCGCCATCATACACAAGTCCTTGTGCTTCCTTTCCACCCGGGAGTAACAAAAGAGTTGGGACTTTTGTGATGCCAAATAATTCCATTGATGCCTTCTCCTTGTCGGTATTTCTGATTTGAGCAACCTGGATGCTTCCCTTGAAATCAATGGCAATTGATTTCATCAATGCGCTCGTCTTGCCCTTGTCCGTGAACAAAATAGCTTTGGCAGTTTCGTTTGCTTCAGCGAGCCATTTCTCCAATGTCTTGTCTTCCACCTTCTTAACAAGATTTGGCATCTTTTCTACCACGGCATCGACTATTCCTTTGGCAGTTCTAGCTCCATTGTAGTCCTCGACAATTGGTTTTCCAGGTGTCTTGCCGGGTTTGACAATCTTGAGGGTTGGGAAACCTTGTACGCCGAAGCCTCCGCAGAATGCCTTATTCGATTCTTCGTCACAGTCGACCGCTGCCACCTTGGCTAGTCCTGCTAGGCTCTTTGCGGCCTTTTCGTATGCGGGTTGGAGGTTCTTGCAATGGCCACACCATGGTGCGTAAAATTCGACAATCTGGAGTTGGCATATCAACATTGTATTTGTTTACATTAGTTTGAAACTTGGAACACTTACTGATGTGTAGTTGGATTGAGCAATCAAGCGGTCATAGCTCTTCCCATCCACCTGAACGACAGGCGAGTTCTTGTTGTAGAGACCAGCATGAACTGGCAAAGCTGCTAGTAGAGCTGCTGCTACCGTGATGGCGGAGGATTGGACCATGGTTGCTTAGTTACCAGGTAATGATTGCTGTTGTTTGCGCAAGTACGGAGTAAGGAGAAGAGAGTTATACCTAAGCTAGAAGCTGCAGAAGCTAGCTGCGGGATTTTGGTCAGTACATAAATGCCCAGTGAGGGGAAGGATTCAGTATTGGCAAGCTGTCCAGAAGCCCGGGCATTGATCATCAGTGACACAACCCAATTTACAGGGACAAGCGGGGCACCAGGCGGCAAAAGAAGCTCAATGGAAGAAGAGGCCACCTTGAGAGTTTCCAGCCTTGTAAATCATCCGAAGCCGAGATTCAACCGACCAAATTGACTTCCCAAATGAGCTACTCGTACGCTAAGCTACGCTACGCTATTCCCGCTACGAGTACCTGGTCCGGTACCCCACGTTTTCTTCCCCTCCTCCCCTCCTTCTCGTCATCATTCTCTCTCAGACATCCACCACCTCAAATTCACCAATCATGGCCAAAACAAAGTCTCTACTACTTCTCCCACCACCTCCCACAATTGTGGATGCGTCATCTATTGCTGCGGCATATAAGCAGTCCATCTCAGCTACTGTATCAAGCCTCAGAAATCAGCCTACAAGTACAGAGCTTCAAGTAGTACTGCCATCTCCTCCTACGCCTTGGAGTGATACTCAAAACCTCCTGGCTACTTTCTACGGTCTTTTCTGTCTGGTTTGTGCTAATCTTGACGTTGATGTTGACACGGGTACTCCTGGATCGGTGGACGCACGAGTTCTATTGTTAGACTATGATGAGAGTTGGACAGAAAATGCGGGCGAGCAACATGCTCTCAGTGTTCATGCTGGACCAATCGTGGACCTTCCAACATTGGCAATAACTCGTTACCAGTGGGACCAGATCTTTTCCGTTGACGGCGAGGGAGGTCAGAAACTGCTAGCACATTTCACCAATCTGGCAAACCAAACGAGCCCTCTACTGTCTGGCCAATTCCATACAGTCAGCGGCGGAATAATCATGAAGCAAAATATCCTTAAGGAGCCCCAGGAATCAATCAAATCGTCGTCATCCCATGAAGTTGTTGCCGTTGGTGGAACTTTTGATCATCTTCACGCCGGTCATAAACTACTACTTACCGCTACTGCCCTGCTTCTCAAGCCTCAGCCTGTCACTTCAACAAGACTTCGGCGTCTGATCGTTGGTATCACTGGAGACGAGCTTTTGAAAAACAAAAAGTACGTCGAGCAACTAGGCACCTGGGAACAACGACAGGATGATGTTGTTGACTTTTTGCTATCAATACTTTCCTTTACAACACAGGATCGGGAAAGCGAGGTCAAAAAGGTACAATATAATGAGCCGGTTCCAAATGGTCGGGCCATACATACTACCATCAATTCTTCTTTTCTCACAATCGAGTGTGTAGAGATCCAGGATCCTTTTGGGCCAACAATCACAGATAAGAGCGTCACAGCTTTGGTTGTTTCAAGTGAGACGAAATCCGGTGGCCAAGCGGTCAATGACAAGAGGGTTGAGAAGGGCTGGGAGCCACTGGAGGTATATGAGGTTGATGTTCTAGATACCAGCGAGGATATCGACAGTAGTGTCAAAGCAAAAGACTTTTCATCTAAAATCAGCAGCTCTGCTATACGCAAACGAATTGCCGAGACCACACAGAAATCCTCCCTCTAGCTTCATCCTTGATCCTAGATTTCGAAAATTATCAGGCTTGAGTGTCTTTGACATGTCGCCAAGGATATCTCCTGCAGTTGGAAACCGCAGCTGTCCCCCTGTGAACGACCGGAGCCATGTTGGAAACTAGCAACGACATGGCCAGGGTAGCCGAGTTGTGCGGGCTTGACTGGAATGAAAATGTTAGTTGAGAATTTACTTTGCGGAAAATATACTGATAACGAGAATCAGCATTCTTTGGTCTCATCGCAAGTCATCGATCTACTTTCATTGTCTGTCGTCCGAAGTGGTATTTCCAGGCTGGTGTGATCAATTCAACCGATTTCGTTCACAATCCCGAGTTTTTGGAGAACAAACACTTGATTAATTTTGTATGTGCGATGCCATACCAGGATGCGTTTATGTGGCGTAATCAGAACGCCAAAAACGCGTCAAGTTTTCGCGTATCCTAGGACAATCCAACCTCGGTTTGATACAATGTAGTATTTTCACCAGAGATCATAGCGACGGCCCATAATACTTCGGGAGTTCATTGGGTGAACTTGAATACAAAGCTATTCTCTGTTTTGCTTTTTCGAGCATTCACCAATTACGGCTGGTGTTGGAAGGAGATCTGGTGGCGCCACCATGTGCGTTGCTGTAAGAGACCGATCACATACGGAATGCTCGCGAAAGTGGAAATGAAACCAAAGGGGGGGCAGGTCAAGGGAGCGCGATATAGATGACAGCGGGACACCTTGTCTCTTTTCTGTTCATGAACATCAATTTTTGAAAAAGACCTTTATTGATCATCACATTTCAATCTGAATAGAATCTGGACACGATGTCAAGTAATAGAAAACCTCGCGATCGAAATGGTCGGTTTCGACGACCTACGCCCTCGTGCCGAAATGGATCAAGAATACTGAAGAAGTATGGCAAAAGACAGACGGGTTCGAGACTTGTTGTTGAAATCCCTCCTCTTCGAATACACAAGAAACCAACTGTGCCTGTAGTACATGCATGGGAGGAACTCTCTGATACAGACGAGCAGGATGAGGACAGAGGCGAAAATGGAATTGGAAATGGGAATGGGGAGAAAGATGTGCTCGAGGACGAGGGAGGGAACAAGAGACGAAAGATCAGCCAAATCAACAATATGCCATATTCTCAAACCTCTGAGCAGCCTAACAACTCGCATGTAAAGCTCTTCACCCACCCAAGTCGCAAAAGAACTCACAAAGTACGGAGGGTTCTACCACATCACAGAACACAGGTGGAGGGAGTGAGAGAAAGATCTCAGTCAATTGGTACAGCACTGCGAGAAGGATTGGCAAAAGAGAGAGGGTGCATTGGACAGCCAAATTGGAAACCTCGCTCAGGAATTATACCTTCGACCCATTTGTTGAAAATGTTAAAGACGCGCCGAAATGTGGAGTCGGATCCTCAAACTTACACACGACCGTCCATAGAGAACGAACGAACAACAGCACAGAAAATTTTGAATGCACAGATTTCGCAGAGTGCCCAAAACAGTTCAGGTGGTATGGAGCAGTCGAATGTCGTGTCAATTGCAGAATCTAGGATGGGTAATGGAGTTACAGTCGTTCGGGGAAGAACAAGTCCGCCGCTTTTTTGTTCAAATACTCCAATGCCTGAAATGAGATCAGAGGAACCTATAATTAAGAGTCCATCTTCAGAAAACCCAACACCTCCTATAGACCGAAGCGAATCCACCCCGCCGCCAGTGTTCAGATTTCTTTCCCCAGTGCCCACAGAAGCGTCGTCACCAACACCTTCATGTCGCCCAGACCCGCAGCGTCGACGAGACTTGCCCTTTAGACAAGCTTTTTTGGTACCATCAGTCGAAGCTCGGGATACACCCATGATTAGTGAAACGCCTTTCCCAGAAGCTCAAAGGGTGGTTCAACGTTTTCAAGAGCAATCAGTCCTGTTCCAGGAAACACCACAGGTCCAGTATGATTTGACAAAAGATACCCAGGAAATTGCGTCAAGGTGTGTGACTCCCTTGGAGAAGCCGTCAGAAGAATTCCACCCACAGTCGTTTCGTAATTTTCGAGGTAATAGCACATGTTCTCGCAGCACAGTCTCAGAGGTTGAATCCGAAATGCCTTGGGGGTTTCCATTAACAAGATCACCTCAAGTGCCTGAGTTAGCTGGTCCTCTTGGTAATCTTCATGCCGATCAAACATCAACGCCTCCATCGCCTAGTCTCTCTGTCAATGTGTCACCAGTACCTTCGTCTCCTATCCTGCCTGTCAACCGACCAAGATCAAGATCAATTCTCTCCATACCAGACTCTAGTAGCTCGGAGGGAGACTCGACACCTTCCACGCCAGACTTGACCTCAGATGACTCCCTATCCTCACCAATCTCCTCGCCTATTCACGAGAACCACCACACCCCAGCGCTCTCACCAGAACCATTCTCACCATACACATACACTCTCCTCGTTTCCAAAATTTCCACCACTGGCACCCAATCTACTACCCGCACCATAAATGTCCCTTCCACCTACACATTCGAACAACTCCACCGCGGTCTCTTATCTGCTTTCTGTCTCCCCCCAAATCTGCGCTACAATTTCGGTCTCCTTAACCTCTCACCCTCTGACAAAGAAAAGGGATTTGGCTTCGGGAAACCTTATCCCCGTGAACGACTGTTATTGGCAGGCGATAAGAAGAAGGGATTCGAGCGTCATTGGAGGGCGGCTAGCTTTCAGGTTAGCCAGTTGATGGGGGAGTTGGAAGAGGATGGAGAATTGGATCTTTGGTGGTGTCATGAGGGGGCAAGTGCCTGGACGCATCGGATTGAGAGAGTGGGCATGGGGAAGGGAAGTGAGGGTTGGTATTTTGGGGTTAGTGGGATGGGTAAAATTGGGTTTTGATGGAGGAAGTAGGGGAATGGAAGGGTGAGTTTGCGGGTATGGAAATGGGTACGGGGTATGATATATGTATGTTTATTCGGAATGAAAGTGAGCAATATGGATAGAAAATTACTCTTCCATAGGATTCTCCCCTTAAATGTGATGAAGAGAAAGGTTTCGGTAGATAAATGTTATCTGAGACCTTTCGATAATTAACAGAAATACCACTTCCTACTCAATAAATAAGCTTGTGTAGAACTCGGCTCCAGTTCTCCATTTAAGGGGAGCCGCTGTGAGAGACAAGAATTACTGGCATGTACTGTACTGTACAGTATACACTTTCCCTGAACGGTACGTTACTGTAATGCTAGTCCTATATATCTAAATTCTCTAAAATTACCGGAAGATTCCCTGTGTACGTTCTACCCTACTTTACAGAATCCAGATTACAATTTCACACCAAAAATCACATTTCCACTTAAGAGAGAAGATGAATAAAATATGGATAGCCCTATCGCAATTTTCTAATGTACATCCCATCTATCTATCTAGCCAGCCGCCGCCTTCCAACAAAGTTTGTGTCCTACGCACCACAAACCCCATCTCATGGCCAGCAAGCAAGCATCAATTGATCTACCCCGGAAAACAAACTGCGAGCCCATATCTCCATCCATGTACCAAAGTAAAAGCAAAAAAGGACAAAGGAAATAAAGAAACAACAAGCAGTGAGGTGAAGGCTCGCAGGGAAAGATCTACCAAAATAGGCGAATCACCCTACAAGCTACGAGAAAGCTTCCTACTATCTCGATTACCAGTACTTGTATTGCAACGCCATGCCCTAGAGGGCCACTGGAATCGCAAAATCTCTGAGCCAAGACAGCAATACAAGAAAATGAAAAATGAAATAAGGAAACAGGTCATCGGATACGTAAAGTCTGTGCCCATTTGCTCAACCACGAAAATAAACGCCATCCGACCTTGATGCGTCACGTGCAATGCACGCTCAATCAGTACCAAGCACTGAATGCAATGAAATTGACCATGCCATGCAATTATGTACTTTGTCAAGAATCCGTAAGCAACCGTAAACTCCGCCAATAAACTCCAGAAGATGAAGAAGCCGAGATGTCGACGTGAGAAAATTCTTGACTCTATGGTTGTTCCATCTCAACATCCTCGGCGGCATTCTTAGGGGATTGACCAGGAAGAATACCCTCTTCAGTCCATCTCTTAAAGTCCATGGTGATTTTCGATACTTGATCGTGGTTCAAGTCCTTCATCCATTTGTTATTCATCTCGAACTTCTCCTTGAATCGTTGGGTTCGGTTGGTTTCGGCCTGTGAAAGTCGCTCACGAGCCGCGCTAACCTTGGTAACAGGATCTGTGGCGAGAGGCTTGTCGGTATAAATCATATATTCAGAGCCGGGGTATCTGTAGAGCATCTTGTAGGTGTTGACACAAATTCGCAGTGATAGATCTTCCATGTATGCAACAGGCTTTGGGAGCACACCCATCATTTCCACTTCGAAGCTTGGTCGCACGTGGCGTGGTAGGGCTGTCATGGATGTATCGCTACGCTTGACACCTTCGGTGGGCTCATATCGCGCAAAGGATGAAGCGTAATATTGCCAACGTTCAACGCGTTCCATCTCGTCCAGATCAAATGTTGTTTCTTCTCTGGTGACCCATTTGCAGGTGGCTTCCTTCTTCTTCGGGTTCTATTGCAATGTTAGTAATATGTCCAGATGATAAATTGAGATTGATAATGTCATACCCAGTTGACAAGGAAGAGTTCGCCATCCTTGATGTACTTCTCGGCCTGCTTGCGCATATTGATTTCCAAGTTGTAAGTGGTTTCCTTGTTCTCTCGGTTGCGATAAAATTGCTCAATGAGCTCAGGGGTCTTCTCTTTGGCATCGACACCCGAACAAACGGAGCCAAGTCTGCACAGAGTCTTCAAAAGATCACCAATAGTGTAAAGTGTCCAACCCTTGCTCAAATAATGACGACGGAGCCAATCTTGATACTTGGCATCCTCGACAGTTCCACCAGTAGCAGCTCCTGAGATGTAGGCCTCGACAAGTGTAAGAGCTCTGGAGTAGTAAGTCTCACCAGGAGCCAAGCGTTCCTCTTCTCGTTTTGGAATGAGAGCAATACCATGAGCTGGCTTGTTCTGCAGAGCACGCGCCCCTTCCTTTTGAGCCTCCTCCTCGCTTTCCTTAATATCCTTGAATCTTCGGTAGAGGGTTTGGAATATACTGAAGAGGGCATAGATTGTCTGGTTGCCGTAGAGTCTGTAATCATCACGTTGGTATGGTCGGTCAGGCTTGGCACCAAAGTCGTTCTCAGAAAGTGGTCTGGATCCTACAACCGCAGTTGGAAGAGGGAGATTTGAGAACAAGATATCATCTGAAACTTCCTCGGCGACTTGCTCTTCGGTAATCTCCTGCCCCTCCTCCTCTCCAAGCGACTCGACGTCAGGGGTTGACTCTTTGCTGCCTGTGGCGCTACCTTCCTTTTGCGCACGACCTTTTGCTCCATTGCGTCCCTTGTCAAGAACACCTCGTCGCAAGTCATTCTTCTTTCCATTGACTTGTCGTCGACCACGGCCGCCATTTGGTAATTCGGCGGGTGCTGCATCATCATCTTCGTCATCAGGGGTTCCACGTTCAATCTGAGCTGCGATGGCGGCAATTTCCTCGGCAGGGAGACTGAAGAAGGTTGTGAAAAACTTGTCAAAGAATTCAAAGATGCGGCGTCGTTCTTGATGGCCGTGGTTAACTGAGTTGGCGGCATATATCATGACGAAGCGGAGAACATCAATAATGACTGCTTGATCATCGAACTCGTATGCGAATTGATATCTCAAGGTTCTGCCTCGAATGGCTCTTTGGCGTCGTTGTTCTTCGTGCTTTGTCTTGATTGCATCTACGAGGTGCTTGATCGAGAAATTGCGCTTGTCGGCCTGCTTGGCTTGAATACCCATGTGGTCAAGACTCTTAAGGTACATGGCTTCAGTCTGAGCATGCCAAACCTTCTCCCACTCACGCTACAATATATTAGCAAAAGAACAGACATGCACGGCATAAGGCGCTTACCTGTGTAAATCGCCACTCCTCGTCCTTTTGCTTGAGTCGGCTCAAAACAATTGGAAGTACTGCAGAAGGATCCTTGAACAGATCTGCAGCAACCTCTGGACCACGGTCGCCATAGATTTTTTTAAGCACACGCTTGTAGATTGCCTGGCTCTGACCACCGAGACCAATTGGCATACGGAAAGTCATTCTGTCTTCAGAGCTCATGGCAAGTAGTTGCTGTCCAATTGGTTCCAAAAGTTGGATAACCTTGGCGTTCGCCTCAATGTTGAAGTCGTAATCGTGGCGCTCCTCTTCAATTCGATGGAGAGCTTCTTCATACATGTTCTTGCGGTGAGCGACAAAACCAGAATCCTCTGATGCCCAGGTTGGGTGAGATGCCCAGTCGTCGTTGAGTACTTCGTTGCACATCTCATCTCTTCCACTGCATGGCTTTAGGCGCTCCTGATAACTGTTAGCCCGATTCTTCATGTCCTCAAGAATCTTTTTGTCCTCAAAGATCTTCTCGAGTTCTTTGGGTTTCCTCTTCGCCACTCGGGTATGAGAAGTGGACGGAGCAGCCTCGACTTCAGCATATTTGCGCTTGATACATTTGCCATGGGGAATGTATGCGTAGTTTCCGTCGATGCCAGGCTCAAAAACCTCGCTCTCTCGTAGATTTGATGTAGGAAATTGGAATGACGAGCACTGGCACGCATGTCGAAAATCCTCCTTTAATGCATCACCTCCTTCGGGCAAAGCCGCAACAGCTTCAGGTGGATTTTGCGCACTCATGGTTGCAGGATGTGTGGAGAAATTTGTCATGGGAAATTATTGGAATTTTCAAGTCGAGGTTGAAGGTGAGGGTTGCTGGTGGATGAGGGGGCTGGGAATAAAGCGGCGTAGGGATTTTTGGCGAGAAATCTTGCTCATGAATAGCTTCACCTTGAGATGAATTCACAAAGACAAGATTTCACCCAGCCACCAATTGCAAACTTGCACGTGACAGATGGAATTAAAATGAAAAGTGAAATGAGGTGAACTTACTCGTTTTGGCAGCAATCGATAGCTTGGACCCAGGCCTCTGCAGTTGCTCAATGAGACTCGTCCTGTAGGTGGTTCTGGTCGATTGTCAATGATCTCATCGTTACCCTCCCAACCAACAAAATTTCTGAACCAGCCCATCAAATCTGGGTTACCACCGATGAACATGCTGACTTTGTGTACGAGAACATTGCGATCGATGAGATCTTGCGAGAATAGGTTGCAAAGCTTGAGAAACTCGTTCATCGTCGACTTGTTGCCAATAAATTTCTTGACGCGATCAAAGAAGGCCAGTTCCTCGGTGGAAGCAGCCGACGTGGTTGTCGGTGGGAGCGGTTCAGGTAGGATAGGAGTCAATGTGGGCGATACAGCAGGAGCATCTGGCGCGCTTTGCTTGTTATGACTTAATTTGGCTCTCTGAGAGAATGAACATATTAGTAGACGTCCAGAGATCAGAGTAGATCGATTGAAGTCGCATTGGAGCGAGAATGGGATGATACATACCTTATTCGTTGATCCGCCTGGACCTGCGCTTCGAGAAGACTCCCCCATCATGTTGCCTTGAGCAGCAGATGGCGCAGTGGCATTGATTCGAGATCTCTTCTTGTTGTCCTTGCTTGTACTGGCAGGAACTGCAAAGTTGCCAACTGGAGGCATCTTTGCTTCTCCTCTTGCGTACGAGGTTTGAGGTGTTTGGTTTGCCGTCATTGCTACTGCGGCTTCTTGCTCTGCGGCGAGCTTCGCGGCGGCGGCGGCCTTTGCCTGCGCAGCAGACTCTGGTAAGAATTGCTTGAAATCCTCGAGAAGATCGGGGGCAGTGTTGAATAGGTGCGTAACTTGCGCGTAGACGTCCTGAATGGGTTTGGATTCCCGCTGATATGTTTGAAGAATCTCAAGGAATTGCTTGTAAATCTCAGGTCTGTCTTGAAAGCGGTTCTGTGACAGGGATTAGTAGAGGTCTAGTGATAGGTAGCGCGAAGAGAACGTTGTGAGGTGAATATGGTTCCGTCTTCTATCCGACAGCTGCAGGCAGCTGACCAATCGCAGAGAGATCGCTAATGAAGGGGGGAGATTTGGACACTTCAACTTTACCTTTATCTTATTCACATAACTGATCGCGTGGTTGAACTCAACAGGACCTCGCTTTTCCAGACCTTGCTGTCCACCGCCATTCATTCCAGCTTGACCACCAGGCGTTGGAGTTTGAGTGTTTCTTGGAGGATGACCTAGAGTTGCCACAGCATTGGTAAGTTGCGATACACCTCTTTGTTGTTGTTGATGCGCGGCAGCGGCAGCTTGCTGCGCTTCGTAGCTGGAGTGCTGAGTTGGATTCTGATTGTACGCAGGAGCAATACTTTGATTTTGAGGACTGAAAACAGCTTCCGGACTTTCAATGCTGTGTTGAGGTTGCTGTTGCCAATTGCCATGACGCTGTTGCGCGCTATAGTAGCCGCCGGTAGGATTAGCTTGGCCCATGACTGCATCTGGCAAAGCAGCGCGACCGTTTCCTGTAATGGACTGGACCGTGGTACCCATAGGAGTAGTAACTCTGATGGTGTTGGGATCGTTGCCAGCTCCACATTCAATGCGATATCCTGGTGGTAGGAATGTATTAAATCCCTGGATCAAATTTGGATGACCAGCGAAGAGATCCGAGACTCGGTTGATAACGCCAGGCGTGTCGATACTGGTAGTGCCAGTTAGTTTCTTTTCTTCATCATTTTTCCTGCTTAGTCAGTATAGTATGAGGGTTTCTTACGCTTGGCTTTTAAAATCCTTCATAATATCAAGAAACCGGTTGTAGACATCTGGTTGGTCTGCAAATTGGACCTTGACTTGATCAAGATAACTCAACGCATCCTGGGATGGTATTAGTCGGAATTCTGTTTTTGTTTTGTGTTTGAGGGGGGGAAAATGAGGGGTCAAGCGAGTTGGCCATGTCCATCACCGAGAAATTTCCACATGAAACCAAACCAAACAGCCAGAGAGACGGCACTGATGACTGGGACTACCAATCGCTAGTGTATCCCATGAGTTTTGATGGTTGAGTGAATATTTTTCCCCAGATTTGACACCGCGCCGGGCGTTGGCAAGTTGCCACCACCCACGTAGCGAGAACAGTAGGTATAGTAATGTTTACCAAACCACAAAATGTATACACGACACATGAAAAAGACCTACATTCAAAATGGGTTGCTGTCCACCAACACCTCCTTGGCCAAGTACTTGAGGAGGACCTCCTGGTATTTGGTGTCCTTGTGGAATTGGTGCCCCAAATGGAAGTTGTTGTAACCGTGAAACCGCCTCCTGTTGTTGCTGCGCCGCCTGCTGCTGTTGTTGCTGCTGTTGAAGAGGTGGACCAAATCCTGCTCCTCCAGGGGCGCCGATTGGGACATTCGGAGGCGCAGAATTATGGTGTATGAGGGTTGGGCCGAACGATTGTTGCTGCTGAATCTGGGTCGGTGGATTTTGAGGGTTGTGTTGAATTGGACGGCTGGCTTCGTTATGAAGAGGGCCGCCAAAAGCATTTCCTGGTCCACTGGGTGCACCAAGAGGACCTGGAGGAGGGGCACCGCCATGATTTGCAAGCAGACCACCAGGAGAATGTATGGCTCCTGGCAGACGCGAAGCAACCGGCTGATGAAGAGGAATCGAGGCAGTATCGTTCTGATGGGTAGGCGCAGGTTGGTAATGTTCTCTGTGCTGACGTTCTCTTTCCTGACGTTCATTTTGTTCTCGTTCCCGTTGTACAAGCTCTTGTTGCGCCGCGAGGGCATGTACTCTACGCTGATCGTCCATTTCTCGTTCGCGATCGCGATCGAAGCCCGGAGGGCCGTGGGGAGGATTATTCATAGTGTTCTAATGGTGGAAGGGTACGAAACCTGCCAGAACGAGTGAGGGTTTGTTGGAGGATATGTATGGGAAAATGGAGTAGGGTTCCGACGATTGCTGGAGCTCGAGGGAAAGCTTTGATGCTAGAATGACGCCGTTCGAGTTGGCGCCGGCTCAGCTGCCCTCGAGTTTAGGGGACCAAGGATCTGGGCAAGCGCTCAAGGCCTTTCAAGAGGCGCACATGGCACTGCTGAGAAGTAATATGGTTGTCGTTCAGAAAGGTTCTTTTGCAGTCGTGAATAGACAAGTGATGAAGTGATGTAGGGTTGTGTCCAATAACTCGCGAAACTCCTTCTCTGCCACAAGGCTACGATGCTGACTTAGGACACCGCCTTAGAAACCGCAGTTTAACCGCAAGTTCACTAGACCCCTTTATTAGTCATCATCCCAATCATGAGGTAGCCTTGAATTCACCAATTTTTCAATTTTCTTCCTCAGAAAATGGCAAGTTCAGTGGTCTAGCCAAACCTATCAAATCCTATTCTGAGCTTAATAAGCACGTCAGAAGTACTTCACTATTTCTGAGATGAAAAAAAGGTTCCGCTTTGGCTGGGATATTTCCTCGTGTGAGTAGCCGCTGATGTCAGTTGCTAATAGTGTCCTCTGAGAGAAGTTCTGAAGTTCTGAAATGATGGAAGTTGATTGCTGATGTGGTTGTATTTACAGAGATAGTGACGTTCAGCCTTGAGCTATCTTTTATGTACAATCAGATGGAGCATGGACTCAACAATAGAGGTGGAAGGCCATTCATGCACAGATGACTGACAATACTATGATTGTTGCTTCTTACTGGCCGTGAATCACAGATCGGCAAGCCATATAACTTGTATACCTAGTCTGTGTGGCACACACTGTCAGATGAGAATAGTGAAGAGGTACTCGCTGTAGGAATTTTTTGAATCTTGAAACGCACGCTGAGCTTAGTATTGTCATACAATATCAAAAACCATTGTCTTATATCATTTGCCTATTGAGTTCACTATACCAGAATTCACAGCTCCTCTTATTAGTAATTTGTGACTAAATATTTATTGCTATGGTTCAAGTACGATAGTTGGTTCGTCGTTTCTCTGCCCTGTCTTGTCTTGAGGTTACAAATGAAACTTAATAGTCCTTGAAATAAGGACATCCATATAGGAACAATGTCCTGAACGCCAAATCTGATTCACAAGTTATTTGGAGCAGTATAGAGAAAACAAGGACCGTATATGCTACTTTCAGCTACAAATATTGAAAATCCATCGTCATGTCGTTCGTAAAGTATAGGCTCAGTAACACTACTAGGGTTATTGTCTTTATTAAGGTAATCCAGGAACATAAAATATTTACACTTACTAACGAGATCTAGGAAAGTAAAAAAGCAGAGAAAATTGATTTACTGTATTAAGAGAAATGAAAAACTGAATTCTTTCTATAACTTAAAGCTATTCTCGGTATTATATTATTTACTAGCAACTTAGTAAGGATATTTAGTTAGATTTAAAGTCTATACTAAAAGATCTAACTCCTTTAAAGCTAATAAACTTATAGCTCTGCAAAATGAACTTTCATTCCTTTAGATACGTACTACTATTTTTATCCTTTACCGAGAATTATAACCCTGAGTTA
Source organism: Hymenoscyphus occultus (assembly GCA_900536445.1). Lineage (NCBI taxonomy): Eukaryota > Fungi > Ascomycota > Leotiomycetes > Helotiales > Helotiaceae > Hymenoscyphus > Hymenoscyphus occultus. Next base: position 81,662 of record UNPT01000039.1, on the reverse strand, counting down.
CCGAGCACTAAAAGAAAAATCTCTCCCTATGCTATAATTAATTACCTTCTTATGCCTAACTATCTTGAAATGTTCTAGAAAGAGGGAACAAAAATAGAAAGAGCAAAGAAAAGGCTTTTCGTACTTGACCCCAAGAGAATTAAGCCCACAGCTAAAGGGTCAGTCTTCAAATGGATAAATCATACTCATAATAGGTGAATATCCAAATTCTCTTCGCCGGTCGCAGCTTCACTGCCACCAAACAAATCCACCGCCACATTTCCCATTCTCCTTACCGCCTACAAAGCACCTCCATCTGCTTCTTCGAAACAACAAACCGCTCTTCATAAGCCTCCCTTACAATCCTCCTAGTCATCCACTTAAACGTCCTCGGATGCGAAACAACAAAAAGAACCGCATTAAAAACCCGCGCCGCGTCCTTATTCTCATCCGCAAACTCGCCCAGCACAATCAGATACAGCAAGCGAAAGGCTGCTTCCCTTGCCTTTGCCTTTGCATCGGTATCTTTACTGTCGTAGTGGCAATGCCATCTGCCCCTGTTAGGGTTCAGGTCCCTGAAGATTTCATTGATGTTTTGGCCTTGGAGAATGTCCATGCAAAATAGCTCGTAGGTTTCGCAAAGGCTCTGGAAGGAGGAGAGAGTGAAGTGGAGACGTTGGAAGCATGTTCTGTAGCCGGAGGTTATGCCTTTGAGGACTACGTCGAGGTGGGGGATTGAACTGTGGGTTAACTCTTCGAAGTCGGGATGGGCGGAGCGTTCGAATCGTACAAAGCTTGAGAGATATGGGATTTTGGAGACGTCTATGGTGCGTGTTTCGTCTCCGAATTTGATGGTTTCTAATTGAGAGACCTATTGGGAAGCCGAGGGTGTTACTGAATGGAGAGATGCGATATTTAGATGTTTGTTTATAGGGCCTCGCTTACCTCGGATGACATCTTGGTTGGTAGGTTGAGAAGGTGAAGGTCTGTTTTATCTCACGACTGTTCTTTTGAATGGGAAATGATTCCAGCTCTGTGATAGAAGAGGCAAAATCTTTGGATATGACGGGCTTTCCCAGATTCAATTTACAAACGCGTTGCAACTTGTTTGCTAGCCGAGGAGCCACTAGCGAAGAGAATGGTCACATATGCATATACCCGAAGGCAGTTTCATCTAAAGAGCCACACTGAGATGTACCTACCATAATAATCAGATTGGCTAACATGATCCAAATCCTGTAAATGAAAAGTTTTGTGACTTTCCGTCTTAGCCATTCCTCAAAATCATATAGATCGTTGACTGAGGCCAACAGGCCGCCACACGATATCAAGTCTTGGCGATAACCACGATAGTGAAACCATTCGTCATAACCCATCCACAACCATCCCAATCAAGTTCGCCGGCGACACCAAAACCACACCATCCGCAACCATGAAATACCTCCCCATCCTCTCCCTCCTCCTAACCACAACAACCGCCCTCAAACTCCAACCTCCATACCAACAACAACACCAACAACCAATGTCGAACCCACCAAATCTCGGTCCCGCCATACCTCCACCTCCCTCCAACGACCCCTCTGACACCAACCCCCCTCCCTCAGATTCCGCTCCCATAATCCTCTCCGACATCCTCGGAAGCTCCCGAAAAATCAACATCTTCGCAGGTTTCACACGGGATTTCGCACCGATATCCCAGCGCTTCGAAGACCGCTCCCTCAACACCACGATCCTCGCGCCGTTGAACTCTGCCATCATGGCGTTACCTAGAAAGCCCTGGGAGGACCCGGCGGATTACGAGAAGCTCGGGGAGCAGGCTTATGAGGGTGGTGATGGACAGGGTCGGGCGCAGGAGAATCTGAGGAGGTTTGTGGAGAGCCATGTTGTGCCTGATGCGTGGGAGAAGGGGGTCAAGTATAAGACGCTTGCTGGGGATGAGGTTTGGTGGGAGAGGAAAGGAGATCAGAGGATTGTGAGTTTCTTTCACGTTTTCTCATTTGGGTGGGGGGTGGGGAGGGAAGATGGATTGTGGGTTTATGGGTTGTGGATGCGTGTGCTAACTACTTTGTAGATTCAACCGGGGAATATTGAAGTTGATTCTATCTCGGAGTCAACTGCTAATGGCGAGGTTTGGGTTCTGAAGGGAGTAAGGAATTATAAATGAATAGTGGAATGTCGGAGTTGAGTGTTGCATTTTTTATGAGGGTTCAATTTTTGTGTTATATACAGCAAGCGTTATGGATAATGATTTTAATTAGCAATGGGGACTGGTACTATGAACGTAGTTTGCCCTGTATGGGATTTGAGACATGCATACGAACGGGAAGCGAAATACAGTAATGATAATGATAGCTCTTATGGAATATTATGGCAGACAATCTTACAATTCCTATGACTTTTTCCCTATATCACTTCCTAGGAGGCAAAATTTTCAAGTCCTTTTTAGCAAGTTTTCTTGGTACCTTACACCGACATCTGGAGGCCGAAAATACTAGTAGATCTAGTTCATCGTCTAGAACTTTGTCGAAGGATCTTTGCCACTGGTGCACTGCGGATGATTTGTTCCTGACACCTTGAGCCTCGATTTGATTTCCCCCCAGACCATTTCAAGGGTCTGACAAGCACCTGCAGCATAGCCGGACTTCAAGTTTAGTATCAAACTCCATTTGAATGCATAGAAGTTAAGGTGTAAATAGTGGACTTTTGCCACTTGTTAGCCAGTGAGCCAGTTACTCCAAAACCCATCTCGCTGTTCTCTTAACCGAAAAGGCGATGGTCTCCCCATTTTGAGAATCATGACCAAGTTTTTTCTAAACATGCAGTACCAGATTTTGATAGCCTCAAGTAATCAGTTATTGAGCTTCAGTAAGATTTCCAGGGTCAATAGATGATTATCTTTCACATGTAAAAGGGTACAAGTGTACCTTCTATATTGGAAGTCTTATTCGGACACCGTCATCTGATGCAAGCGTGTTATGCAACACGAGTCGTTCCGTATGCCCCGAAAGCTGGAGAAGGTGGGGGCGGAAATTAGGAGCTTACTTCTCGGTAGGGGAAGGGGATCTTTCACATGCAAGCGAGCTGCCCACTTTTTGTACACTCAGACACTGTACTCGAGTACAGCAAAGGACCCCATGAGAGCTGACGTGACTTTGGCTCGTGATTGAATATGACAGACATGAGACGATCCCCCGGGTTCGAATGGTACCGTAGTGGTATTGAAAGGCAGATGTAGAGTATGTGACATTGTAGATACTTTACTTACCGCTATAATTGAATTTTTCTGTCGAGGAGCACGCAGACTATGCTACGTAGACCTTAAAGTGACCGCCGTTCCCTTCTCCGCAAAAGTAGAGATACAAGGTTTTTTACACTGCAGACTCCGCTCCCCCTCAAAGACTGTCTCGACCGTCCCCAGACTCCACAGTCTGGAGCCGGCGAATCAAGTGACTCTGCTGACTACACGACTTCTCACATTCGTCGAATCAAAGCCAAGTCTGGTCGCTTTCGGGACCTCGGCATTTCCTCCCCCAGACTTCCCCAAGAGTCTAACCTTTAGTGAGTGGCGCCCGTGGATCAACACAAAACCACAACATTCCTCTACTCTGACATCTTTCCTGCTTTCGACTCTACAAAACTTCAAACTATTGCCCTTGCCCCCAGTTTGCTCGTATCTCATACACTCAGTCAATATGACACCCAGAGTTATTGTTGTTGGAGGCGGATGTAAGCTTTTGTGCCCATGGGCAATGTCCCCAACAATGCAGTGTAGCTGATCGTCAATAGTGTCCGGTTTGAGTGCTGCGCACACAATCTACCTCGCAGGTGGCAATGTTATAGTCCTCGACAAGCAAGGTATGTTCCAAAAGTCGCATTCGAATTGTTGAGTGCAATCAGCTAACATGACGGTGTAGGTTTCTTCGGAGGAAACTCCACAAAGGCCACATCTGGAATTAACGGTGCCCTTACCCGAACACAAGTTGAAGGAGAGGTCCGGGATAGCGTTAAGCAATTCTACGATGATACCCTGAAATCTGCCAGAGACAAGGCCAGACCAGATTTGATCAAGGTCTTGACGTATAAATCTGCTGCAGCTGTTGAATGGCTTCAGGATGTTTTCAACCTAGATCTTACTCTTGTTTCCCGATTAGGGTATGTTTGGACTTTTCCATATCAAGTTGAGACTTCCATATACTAATATTTGCGTTCAGTGGTCACTCACAGCCAAGAACCCACCGAGGCCACGATGCCAAGTTTCCCGGTATGGCCATCACATATGCTCTTATGCAACGATTAGAAGAACTTGCCGAGAATGAGCCAGAGCGTGTGCAGATTATCAAAAAGGCCAGAGTTACTGGTATCAACAAGGATGGAAACAAAATTACCGGTGTCACATACGAATTCGGAGGAGAGTCCACATCTGTTGACGGTCCAGTAGTCCTCGCCACTGGTGGATATGCTGCAGATTTCACAGAGACATCCCTCCTCAAGAAGCACAGACCAGATACATTCAACCTCTCATCCACCAACGGTACACATGCTACAGGTGATGGACAGAAGATGGTTATGGCAATTGGTGGTAACGGAATTGATATGGACAAAGTTCAAGTCCACCCAACGGGTCTCGTTGACCCCAAGGATCCCGGATCTAAGTGGAAGTTTTTGGCCGCTGAGGCTCTACGTGGTGAGGGAGGTCTTCTCTTGAACGGAGCTGGTGACCGATTCTGTGACGAGCTTGGTCACCGAGATTACGTTTCTGGTGAGATGTGGAAGGAGAAGGACAAGGGATTGTTCCCAGTCAGACTTATCCTCAACTCAAAGGCATCAAATGTCCTTGATTTCCACACCAGACATTATTCTGGCCGTGGTCTGATGAAGAAGATGACCGGACAGCAGCTTGCAAAGGAGATTGGCTGCACACCAGACCATCTCCAAAGCACATTCAAAGCATACAACGAGATTGCAGATGGAAAGAAAAAGGACCCATTCGGAAAGAAGTTCTTCCACAACTGCCCAGTTGATATCAATGATGATTTCCACGTTGCTGTTATGGAGCCAGTTCTTCATTTCACTATGGGTGGTATTGAAATCAACGACCAAGCACAAATTCTCAATTCAGAAGGAAAGCCATTCGAGGGTCTCTATGCATGCGGAGAACTTGCTGGAGGTGTTCATGGTGCTAACCGTCTTGGTGGTTCATCGCTTCTCGGATGTGTGGTTTACGGTCGTGTTGCTGGTGATACTGCAAGCAACTATCTCTTCCAAACCGCCCTCAAGGGGTCTGTCGGTGCCGCAGCTTCAAGATTGGGTCAAATCTCTCTCCACATCGACCCATCTCAGCCAGGCAAGGTTTCCGTTGAATGGGGTAGCCAAGGTTCAATAGGAACCGGTTCAAAGCAAGAGCAACAATCCCAGACCTCAGCAGGACCCGTCATGGACGGCAGCAACACTGATCCAGGAAAGGTGGAGAAGCCAGGCAAACCAGCCAAGTTCAGTGTTCCTGAAAAGGAGTACACCATGGAGGAAGTTGCCAAGCACAACACCAAAGATGACCTCTGGGTTGTGGTCAAGGGTGTTGTGATGAAGCTTGATGATTGGTTGGAGGAGCACCCAGGTGGACCACAAGCCATCATGAATTTTATGGGACGTGATGCGACCGAGGAGTTTGAGATGTTACATGATGATGAGGTTATTCCTAAGTATGCTCCTGCGCAGGTCATCGGCCGGGTCAAGGGACAGAAGGTCACTTTGGAGATCTAGATAGACTGTAAAAAGGAGAATTGAGGTGTCGGGGAGGATGAAGAGATGATATATGTATTGATATTGGGACGGCGGGTATGCATAAAGTTTTTGTTTTCGCTTTTCTTTTCTCTTTTCGTGTCGTGGGGTAGGGGTGCGGGTAGTTTAGTTTAGTTGGATCGTCTGGATAGGTCTCACTCCGTCTTGACTCTTGAGACGTAGGGAAATGAAATTTTAAGCTTGAGTACTAGATCCGTCTTGCTTACAGGTTCTTTTCTTTTGTTTTGTACTTTATAGTACTACTTTCCAGTGAGAGTCTGAGATTACTCTACTCTATACACACCAGAGTTAACTATATTTTCCCAAAGACCCCACACAACGAAAACGATTGTACGAATATTTTGGAATCATTGTTACTGCTCATTTCTTATTGACCTAGGTTAAATGGGAGAATCGAGTAACTTGTGTCAGGTTTTTGATATAGAGTAACGCCTTTTGATAAAGAGGGGGGTTACCTATGGAGTGATGACTGGGTTTTCTTACGAAATGGAGGTGGTAGGTGTAGGTGCGATTTTTGGGGTATGTGATCAGTTAGCTATCTAAATAAGTAAGTAGGTAAAGATGAGATAAGATAGGATTAAAGGAATAGTTGGATGCGAGGTTTTGTTGTATTGTATCGAGCTAGATTTCGTGATATGTAAGGAAATCTTTAAATTCGGGTATTATTTATATCCTGACATTTTAGGGGATTTTGTTACTTATCGCGAAGGGAGAATCAGTAGTATTTATTCTCTAGTTCCAAAGGCCTAAGTACATCGGTAGTTTAGATTTATAGGCTTTAGGTAATGTTAGAAAGTACGATATATAATAATCTTAATAATATTAATATTACGTCTTTTTTATTTACTTTTTCGTTTATATTACTTATTAAAAAAATATATAAATATGGTTTATATAATAATATCTAGAAGATAAGCTTAGTAGATAGCCTTTTTATATCGATTCTATAGTACTATAAAGAATAAGAGGTTTAATAGGTATTATAGTTATAGAATAATAAAGCGGCTAGGTTAGAATAAGCGAGACGAACTCGTAATTTGTTAAATCCATTACTAAGCAGCGAACTAGTATGTAAATAAAATAAACTCTAACTACTAATACTTAAGGACTTACTTTAAGCCTTTTACTATCTATACTATTTAATATTAACATAGTAGCGTTATAATATTAATATTACTCGGTTAGTTATATAATATATCTATTTCCTTTAAATATATATATAATACTATACTAGACTATAGTATTATATGATTATATAATTTATATAGTAGAAAGTTCTAATTCGAACCCTTTAATTATAGCGTTTAACTATTTTATTTATATTTCTACTCGTTTTTACTTTCGACTCTCTTTTTATAGTAATTAACTAAGATACTCTTATATATATTATAAATACCTAAGATACCCCTTAGATTATACCCTTTAAGTTTAGAGGTATCTCGGTTATAAAATAAGGGTATATTAGTTAATTTAAGTTAGGTTAGATATTAGGATTCTCGCTATTTATTAGATTAATATAGTAATATAGGTAAAGAGTAATAAATAAAGTAAAGTAGTAATCTAGTACTACTAATATATAACTTTATAAGCTAGTTCTTATTAATTTTAGTAGTAGTTAAGTCTAATTCTTTCTTTCGCTTTTTATTTATAATTCTACTAATTAAGTCTTAATTACTTATTCCTTAATTACTTGTTTCTATATAATATTCTAGTCCTAAGTAATACTCTCTTAAGTAATACCCTCTTAAGTAATACCCTCTTAAGTAATACCCTCTTAAGTAATACCCTCTTAAGTAATACTGTGACAGACGTGCTTCTGGACAGTCGGAACAAACAACACTCTATTCTTAGGACAATAGATCAGGAGAGAAGGAGAGCTCGAGAGAGCTGGGAACTAAATACAGGTCGTGCGCGCTAGTACTAGCGCGCCTCGCCGAGCGAGCATGTGACATCCAACCCTCGTGACCATAACCGTCACAAATACCCTCTTAAGTAATACCTACCTATACGATATCCTTGTCGGGAGTAATATCCTCCTCCTAGGTAGTATTACCCCGAGTAGTAGCCCTAACTCTAACTATACGAAGGTAGTACTTATACGTACTAGTAGTATAATATAAAACTCTTAGGTAAATTAATACTTTAAGGAAGTTAAAATAGGATACTATATAATTTACCTTAATTACTTGTAGTACTTTTACGAAATTTTCTATTAGATTAACCGAAATACCCCTATTTTACGACGGAAATACCCCTGAATTTAAGGGGTACGATTTAAAGGGTATCTTAGTTATAAGCGAATTATTTTAGAAGTATCTTAGGTATCTATAATATATATAGGGGTATCTTAGTTAATTACCGTTCTTTTTATTTCTATTTTCTAATAGATATTCTATCTTATAATAACTAGTATAGTTCTTTCTACTAATAATATTTAAAATAATCTATCTCTTTTATTTATAAAAAGAAATATTATATATAACTTCCTTTAAACCTACCTACCTTTCTATAAGTATTTAAATTAACCCTTATTATTTTATTTATAGTCTATTATCCCTTCTATATAATAAAGGGGCTATAAAAACGTATACCTAAAATAGAGATAAGTAAATAGAATAGCTAGGTTAAATTAAGGCTTAAATACTTAGAAACGCGGCCTAGTTAACTAAACGACTTAGCTTTTTTAGAGAAAATATTATTAAAGTAGATACTTTTACTCTACTTAGAAGTATACTTTTTTTCGGCCCCTTTATTATATAGAAGAGATATTATTATAACCATTCTATCCTTATAACCGTCGCTATTATAAAAGCCGATTAGTATTCTTAACGTTATAGAATATAATATAAAAGCGTAGTTATCGGCTACTACTTCTAGGGTTTCGGCTAGTATTATTTCTACTAGGGCTTTATAAAGTATGAGTCTTAAGAGGCGGCTAGGAATAGGAGGTTAAGTTAAAGTTGCTAGTAGCGAGGAATGGATAGTGCTTCTAGTTTTTGTATTAGTAGTGTTGTTATTTACGAAGTAGAAGAGGGGGTTTTTTTAAGTAAAGCTTAGTAATCCTTGGGTAGCGAGAATACGAAGAATTAACTATGTTTAAGCGAAAAGAAATTTACTAAGTATGAGTCATGTGAAAGGGGGTTTCTTTGGTATGGTTCTTGTTTACTCTAGATCTTTCGAATTATCGATCTGATTGTTTCGGGGACTTGGGTTAATCAGGGGTTGGGGTTTCTTATTGCCCTGATTCCTTCGAACAATTGAATGGATTGTTGTTTCATAGAATTGGAACAATTCATGTCTTACTTTGATAGGTCGCTGATTCTCTATATTAGTCGTATAGCGAAGAAGCCAATCAGTCACAACCATCTGGATTGATTTGAAACAACGACGTATAAGAACCATCTATCCCAACTCCCCATTCTTTCTCAATAGAACCTCTCTCTCTTTCAAGACTCGTGCCCAGCTTCTCGCTCCGCTGTAGGTATCCCTAATAACCTTCCCCCTATCCTCCTCCTTCAACAATCCATCGAATTCCCATCCCTCTTCCCCCACAAAACCCCCATCATCCTCAACAACCGGATCCGCAACTCTCTCCCGAAAACACCGCTCCCACTCCCTACACCCCGGCCCTGTCCCAAAATCCTTCCACAAATTCACAAAAATCGCCCCGCCTACTCCCTCATAGAACCTAAAGTCGATTTGGAACCGTGCCCAACACTCTCCACACTTCAACACTCCCGATCCACGACCATCCATATCCTTCGCATCCTCACTCCACGCCGTAGAACAGAGATTTCGAGATCCATTGAACCGTTGACGGGAAGAAGTCGCGTCCTGCACCCACGCACCTTCCCTCCCCATCCTCACTTCCAGATGTCGACATACATGAGCATAAGATAGCACATTCCTCTCATCAGGAAAACAAAACCCAGTTCTCGACCGCTCAGGAATCAACACCGACGCAGAAGACATGATGAAATGCCCATCCTGGCCTGAGCCCGAGAAATAAAATCTCTCCTTCACCTGCCGCAGAATACCAGAACGTGAAGACGGAGCGAGGTCGTAGCTCATGAGATCCAGGATCTGGCGACACCGAGCATCGTGCACGTATCGCTTCCGAGCCATCTTTATGAGTGTTGTCGAGAAGATGAGGCCAGGGAGATAGCGTATGTGGGAACTGTGAAAGTTGTTCAGGGTTTCGTCCCAAATACATAATGGGGTCTCGAGCGGTGATCGTCCATGAGTAAGAAGGAAGTGCGCCGCATCTTTGAGGTTATGGAGTTTCTTGCAGACCTCACAGACGATGTGATTTGCCAGTTCTTTCTCGAGGAGATGTAAGAGGGAGATCTTCTCTGTGGGTGATTTGCATAGTTTTGGTATGTATGTGTTGCCGAGGACACGTTTGAAATGCATGCAGGAGATTGAAAATGCGACGGCGGAGGATGTTGGGAGGTGAGAGAGGATCTCGTGAAGGGTGTCTGAGGGGAGGATTGAGAGAGGGGAGGTGGAGAGGGCGAGTGGTCGGTAGCGGTTGTGGTACCATGCCCTGAGTGGGTAGAATATCTTTATTGTATGAAGAATATTATATTTCCAATCAGGTCTAGATTTTTGTTTTGTGATGGATGGTAGTTGAGTTGCGAATGAAAGTTTGGTGGTGGGTTGGAGATGGAGAGAGGATTGTATAAATATGAGGTAGGGGACGAGCTATTTCTTAGCACGCGAAATTTCTTCAACAACGTCAGAATTGGATTTCTGATCACTTATTAATATGTAGCGGCAAACCAGTAGATTGGAGTTACGCTAGACCAGAAAGTCCAGCCAACTATATTCTAGACTAATTCGAATCATTAGCTTACTCGTTATAAGGCTACATAGGTAATTACTACTTAAGAAAGGTAATAATCTCCTCTTATAGTATTAAATCTAGCTAAAACCTATATAAATTTAAAGGGGAGGCCTAGGTACCTAGGTAGGAACAGACCGTAATGTGGCTAGGGGGCCATGTCACTTCGATGCCGTATAGTAAATGGTATAATTAATAGGTATTTCAAAGAGGAAAGGGGTGTTTTTAACATACCTATTTGGTAGTCGTTCTCCGTACGTATACTTTCTCGCGACCATAATACCAAGGTACCCCTATAATACCTTTCCACTTCGAGAATATAATAATACTAACATAGGACCCAGAAACTCCCTATTTCCCGCTCCTAGTAACCCTAGCTCTACCTCCTACCCCCACTATCTACCTCTCAAGACACGCACCAAAGCCCGGTAGAAATAGCGCTAGCCTAAACCCTAGAAGTGGTGCTGATGACTACGCTATTATGTTTCACTATCTAATACGTTAGAAATACTAATATGATCTGGAAGTAGAATACCTAGGTAAGACACTTTTGCGAATCGCGATGGTGGAATTTAGAATGATTTGTTAGTATGAAAATGTGATAGGTTATGGATAGAAGGATATGGCTTAATATAAATAGGTGGGTAGGTTTAAGAGAGAGTAGTATTTGTTTCGTAGATAAAAGGGATAGATTATATTAAGTGTTATTAGTACTAGTTAGAACCGTACTGTTTATTAGGAGATGGAATATTGATTATAACCAAGGAAACAAAAAGGAAGTCGGAAGTGGGGACTACCTAGTGGAGACAGGGATAGCATAGCTGAACGCTGTAATAGAAGGGTCCGAATTAGAGCTTTCCACTGTGTGGACTGCGATCTTACGGCACTGTAGTCTAGTGTAGTGTCGTGTATATATTTCAAGGAAGTGGACATGTTGTGCAACCAACCAAGTAATATCGATGTTGCGACGCTGCCACGTTGATGTTGGATAGTGTGGATGGTATAAGGCTTGAAGTGAGTCCTTGAGCGTTAGTGGTTAGGTTTTATTTGATTTGCGTACTAGTCGCTGCTTAGTGATGGATTGGTAAGTTGCTGGCTGATCTTGGGGCTTTCTATTTGGGGATTTTATATGTGTGTGCTGTGGTACGAATGTACCTTGGTTGCTGTGGGTTTTCACCGTAGAGAACTTGGAGACGACTTGCTGAGAACTCAAGGCGGAATGGTGATGAGCTCCAAGCCGCTCATCTCTCTCTGTAGCTCATAAGCGAATCTGTTTCAAATGGCAATATCTTGACTGTCCTAGGAAGGTGATTAATATCTGTATGAAGTCGACTCGACACGAGGGAGAATGGAGATGCAGGTAGACGGCATAGAAGAAATCCGAATCTGCTTTTTGGCTTGTCAGCATGCAAGAGCCCGCTTTGAGGGGAAAAGGCTCAGACTTACATATGACGCTAGGTCCAAAAGAGTGATCAACGAATCGACAAGGCTCTTGTCTCTGTACCACGTTGTCACGTTGAGGTTCGAGGATGCCTCTTGATCAAGAAGGACAAGGCCCAAAAGAAGGATGTGTGAATGGAGCGTCTATTTTGCACCTCGAGGACATAGCAAACTTTCTGGTTAATTTAATGGCTACAAAGTACTGGTAGCCTTCTCCTTCTACTCTCACTACCTGCAGATATCAGCCATCTTCTCCATGTCTCGATGTCTCGTACAGCACAGTCCATCGGAAAGTTACACAGCCCAGACCTGAACAAGCGCTTCCCGATTCTTGTTTTCCGCTCATTCGGCACTCTTCTACCTTCCGGACTCCTGGGCGGGGATTGAAGGTCTTTGGAATCCTGGAGAAAAGCTGGAGTCTGGAGAAGCCTGAAGCCTGACAGTTGCCATCCGTAACTCTATTCATGAACAATTACCGCTTCGTGATCCAAGCGTGGGGTTCATCGAGCCATTGTGGAATGAGTAAACATAGAAGTAGGTATGGGATCCTTCTCCGTCTCTCGCTCTCGCTCTCGATCCTGCTCTGCTCTGGCTCTGCTCTGGCTCTGGCTCTGGCTCCCGCCCTCTCCTTCCCCATTGTCTGCCACTGCGCCGCCGGGTTGCAGAGTGCAGATGAGCGATCCTTTTCGTGACCGGCTCACATGTTGATGATGCAGGTAATGGCGCGGATGAGTTGGGCCAGGAGAGAGGAGTGCCTATGAAAGTGATGGATTGGCAGCCACCGTCTCGCAACAGCGCGCTCATTCGTTGGAGATGCCGAGCTGGTGATGGTGTTTGATGCACCCAAGACGTCTGGGCATTCAAGGCGGGAAGGGCTAGCAGGCTAGTGTGCTAGCGTAGTAGCGTGTGTGTACCAACAGTACAGTTCAACCAGTTTCCCTCCTGCATGTGGTTTCCGGGTTTTCTACTGGCCATGCCGGTAGAGCTGTCAGTAGCGTACCTGGTACCTATAGCGTAGCTTACCAAGATGCCCTCTCAGATGCCCCCAGAGGGCCAGAGAGGGCCAGAGAGAGCCCCAAGGATGGATGAGGGTCCAAGAGTTCGGCCCAAGGAGTCCCTCGTCCTAGCCAGTAATTACCAGTAGCCACCAGTCAACCAAGCAGGGAGGCGGAATCAATAGCAACACCACCCTTTCCACCATTTCCGCCTTCATCACTCTGTATTTCTTCCTGCGAAATGAATTCAGCTTGATGTGAAAATCAACAAATAGTGAGCCATAGCAGTGTGTCAATTATCATCAGCCTCCCACTAGGTACATCTGCAGCGAGTCAGCCTGGAGTACAATACAGTAATCTTCATCTCCAAAGTGTCCAATACTTGACGGTGGCACTAGGTGGTGGAGTCCAGGCCATCTAGAAACAGCCACTGCCATTGGCCAGACTCTCACGCCCCCATTCCCATCCTGGGGCCACTCAGTAACTCCGTACAGGACAAGACAAGAGCCTGCCATCCCATCACATCCCCCCACCTCAAGCCCAAGCCCAAGCCCAAACCCAAACCCAAAGATTTCTGCTGCACTTCCCCACATCCATACCCACACCCACACCCACCCACCGACCCTCGATCCCTTCGCCGACATTGACATCGGCCACACCAAAACACCTAACATCCTCTCCCATCCACCATACCTATACCCACACCCATACCCTTACCCATAGGGACTCCACTCTCGAAATCCTCTGACCACCCGTAAACTTACGACAGAGTCGAATTCGACAAGAGGTAAAGTAGTCTATCAACACTTCTTGACCGAATCCGAATTCATCTCCCCTCGCCTTGTCTCGATTCGTGTATCCTGTCATCTACCCTCGGAATCCTCACTCTTCTCGCAATCCGCCTTTCGACAGCCTCTTTCGAAGCAACCCTCCCCCACCCGACTCGATTGGAATACGGTATTTTGGGTAGGAGGAGTTGGATTGGTATCGGGGAATGTTGTTCTCATTTGACGATTGCAACGCTGTGAGCACTTGCCCAAGTCAATAGGGATGACTATACAACCGTTGGACCACCCGGAGACCATCTTTGACGAACCCTTCGATCATTCCATTGCACAGCCTCACGACATACCCGTCTACTCAAATCTCCATTCGCTATGCGATTATCCTTGAAATGGCATAAACCCGACAATGTCGCAGGTTCTTCAGCGCCTGCGATTATGGTCGGGTGTTTTGTGGCAACAGGAGGCCTTCTTTTTGGTTATGATACGGGGTGAGTGAGGGACAAGAGAAGAGATGGAAGAGAGAGGAGCTTGAACATCTTGACTAACAAGATAATAGTACAATCTCGGGGATTTTGGCCATGAAGGCATTTCGAAAACAATTCTCGACTGGTTATATCGATCCCAAGGATAATCTGGGTCAACTTACTCCGGCAGAATCGGCTCTAGTCGTGGCTATCCTCAGTGCTGGTACATTTTTTGGGGCGTTATTAGCGGCACCTTCTGGTGATGGGTTAGGTCGAAGAATGTCTTTGATCATTGCGGTGGCTATTTTTGCTTTGGGTATACTTCTTCAGACAATTGCGATGGGTCTTCCCGTTTTAGTAGCGGGTCGGTACGTCCACTTCCAAAAATCGGGGCACATGTACCGTAAGACTGACTTTATTTTGATAGTTTCTTTGCCGGGCTTGGAGTGGGATTTATATCGGTCCTTGTACCTTTGTATCAATCAGAAATGGCCCCAAAATGGATACGAGGAACCCTGGTTTGCGCCTACCAATTTGCGATTACCATTGGACTTCTCCTTGCCGCTATGGTTAACATTCTTACCGAAGGAATAGATGGAGCCAACGCCTTTCGAATTCCTTTGGCCCTCCAGTTCTTGTGGGCGGGTATCCTTTTGCTCGGATTAATGCTGCTGCCCGAAACCCCACGTTATCTCATCAAACGAGGTCTACATAATGCGGCCGCTTTATCACTAAGTAGACTTCGTCGCCTGGATATTACTCATCCAGCCTTGATTGAAGAACTTGCCGAGATTGAAGCAAATCATGAATATGAATTGAGTTTGGGTACTGCGAGTTATCGAGATGTTTTCCTAGGTTCGCCCCATCTGGGTCGTCGATTACTGACTGGTTGTGGTTTGCAAATGCTTCAACAACTATCAGGTTGTAATTTTGTGTTTTACTACGGTACTACGTTTTTCACCACCATTGGCATTCCATCCCCATTTGTCATCTCTCTTATTACCAACGTTGTCAACGTTGCTTCTACAATCCCAGGAATGATTCTTGTCGAATCACTAGGCCGTCGTCGACTTTTGATGTTTGGTGCCGGCGGGATGTGTATAACCCAACTCGTCGTTGGTACTGTTGGATCCATTGAGAACATCAAGACTAGCGCCAACATTATACTGATAGTGTTTGTTTGTTTTTATATCTTCTTTTTCGCATCATCTTGGGGTCCAGTCGTTTGGGTGGTTACCTCGGAAATCTACCCTTTAAAGGTTCGCGCCAAATCCATGTCGATATCTGTAGCATCCAACTGGATTCTCAACTTCGCCATCGCTTACGGGACACCTTACCTCGTCAACACGGGTCACAATCTCGCCAACTTACAAACCAAGATCTTCTTCCTGTGGGCTTTTTTCTGCTTCCTCTCCATGATATTTGTCTGGGCCATGGTATTCGAAACTAGTAAAATCAGTCTGGAGCAGATTGACGAGTTATACGAGAGGGTTGATAAAGCGTGGCATAGTCGAAATTTCCAGCCTTCCTGGAGTTTCCAAGAGATGAGAGACGAGGGCGCGAGCGCAAGTGGGATCCAACTTGAGGCATCCGCAGAGCAGGATTTGGCGCGCCAACGGACGGGGACCAGTGCCAGTGCGACGAGTACGGTGAGTATGAGTGATGAGGACAAGATCATTACGCAATTAGGGGATGTGGATTTAAGTTATTAATTATTTGGAACAACTTTTTTTTTTGAGTATGTTCGTTTTTTGGATTTATCATGGGAGTTTTTTTTTGTGTACTGTACTGAAGCGTTGGAGTTGATATGCACATTTAATTGGGGGTTTACTGGTGTTTTTTTGAGGGATTTTTTCTTGGGGTTTTGGGAGTAGGGGTTTCTGGGGTTAATGGGGTAGGCGGGGTGGGATGGAGTTTTTCTTGGGTAAGGATTTTAAAGATATTGATATTGATATTGATATTGATGGGGTTCAGTTGGGTTTAAGGTGTAAGAATTCTCTTTTTTGGGGGGGGAAGGTGGAGTGGGGGGTAGAAGGGGGATGGGGATGTGGATGTGGATTTGATGTCTACCTATCTTTTCGTAGGGGTGGGTGAAGAGGATGTGGAAGACTTGATATATACTATATACCTTTCTCTTGCTCTTCCTTCTCTTTCATCCTCTCTTCTGTCTCTTTTTGTTGGTGTTTGTCGGTGTGTGGTGTATGTGGTACTGCAATTTTGGGATTTGGGATTTCACCAGGTAGGCGTGGGGTGGGTGGAGGTAAAGAGAAGAGGTAGAGGTAGAGGTAGAGTAGAGAGAGGGAGAGAGGGAGAGAGGGGGGATGGGGGTATTTATATATCTTTCTCGAAGGCTAGATAGGTGGGTCGTAGGCGTTGAAGTTAATAAAATTAAATTGGGATAGGATAGGATAGATAGTATAACTATAATATATCAAACGATGTTTTTTCAAAACTAAGAGATATTAGGTTTGTTTACCTATTCTTCAATAGGGGTTCTATGAAGCTTTAGTGATGGTACGTAGTATAGAGGGAGAGAATGAATGTTGGAGGATCGGGTGGGGTGCTCTGCTGTGCTGTGCTGTGCTGTGCTGTGCTGTGGCTGTGCCGGTGGAATTTATTCTTTTTTGTGGATGCTAAGATGAGAGTAAGTTGAATCTTTTTGGGGGGGGGCGGGGAAGGGGAAGGGGGGTGAAGGGGAAGGGGGGGAAAGGTGATAGGGAAGAGAGAAGAGAGAAGAGGAAAGAGGGAAGAGGGAATAAAGTACTATATTATATAAGAGTCTTGAACTTATAATAGCAAGACGGTTAGTAGGTAGTTGGGTAGGAAATACATCCCTCATATACCCCACCGTACTACTTATTCGTTATAAGAGAAGTGGTCTTATTAACTCTCAAGCTTACTAGTATTTCCTATATTCTACTTAAGAAGTTCATACTCTACTTAAATACAACGCGAGTTATGAAACTGCTCTCGAGTTCGGTATTAACACGCTTCTCTTTTCCTCTCCAAAAAAAAAACGTTAAAGACCTACTTGTACAGTACAAAAGTTAGAAACACACTCTTAGTCTTCTTTGGTATTAGTATAAGAATAATAGACCTACTTCTTTCCTCTAACCTAGGAATTTCTCTCCCTCTCTCTTACCCCCGATTTCTATCTTACTATCGAATCTTTACTTTCGCACGTCGCTCACTAACTACTATTTATCCTTAAAGGCTGTGAGGAATGTTCATCGAGTTCGCCGTTATTGATAAGATCCCTGAAAATTAGGGGCTTCTAAGGAGATTTGGAAGCTACTAGTATCGTAATGTTCCTTGAGTTTTACAGTTTACTTCTCGGTTAATAAACTCGTCTAGTAAGGCGTAAATTCTCCTGGTGCTTCGGATATCCCTTTTGGTCGGAAAGCCACTCCCAGCTAAAGCCTGTTTATTAGCGTGTCATTCTTTCATGATGAGAGGAGTTTTGAGAACTCTACTAAGGATTATACCGTAGTTTCTGTTTTCGTACTCTTTTACTATCGAAAGATTTTACATTATCGAATTACTATGTTTCGTTTGCTGAATATATATAATCTGTCGTTTCTTAAAGTGGTTTAGTAAGTAGAAAGCTAAAAAAAATATATCCTCCACGTCTCTCTCCTCGTATGTCTCTTTCTCCCAACATCCGTACGAAAGATCTCCCGAACCCCACCATAGTGGCAGAGGCGTGCAACCAACGTCCAGCGTATGAACAAACTAATCAATTACCTAAGTACTACTTAAGTAGGGTTGAGTTAAGTAGTTATATTTCACTACTTAGTAGTAAGTACTAGGTATAACTACTCAAGTAATACTTAAGCAGTACTCATACTTAAGTAGGTAATTATAGTAAAAACGTAACTAAAGTAATTAATTCATTTTAAAGGATAGTTCCCTTTTAACCTATTTATCCTCCTTATTAAGAAAATTCTCTTTTAATATCTTATTCCTATTCTTAGATATAATATTAGCTCCCTTACTAAATAATCGTTCCCTAGGAGTGCTTAACTAAGCTAAATCCGAGTAGGCGGACCGACTACTAGCGACCGGCGGTATACCCGGGGCGCGCTACGGCGACTCGGTCCGGTAACCCCGAGAAATACTCAAGTACTACTTAAGTTACTTAAGTACTTAGCGCTAAGTACTTAAGTTAAGTTGAGTAGGGCTTTTAAACCCTTAAGTAGAGTAGAGTAGGTACTACTACTCTACTCTACTCTACTCATTTTATACGCTAGCAACGTCCCAAGCAGAATGCCGTACTCGGACCACGGTTCCCCAATTCTAATCGAGGTTAGGTTTACTCAGGGCTAGCATGAAAGGAAACTTTTAAGTCCAAAGTCCACCATGTTACACTTATGGATATTAGATTGGAAATGGCCTTCGACACAACCACATGTTATGTTTTCGCGGCCTAGGGATTCCGTGTGATGAGGTGTAGATTTGAGGAGGAAGGTAGTGTTTATAGACGTATAGTTCTGGAACTGGGTATAAGGCGAAGGGTATCAAAGGCCAAAATATATTGGTTGCGAACCAAAGTTGTATTTTCGTTATTGTCAAATAGCAACGGAAACATTCAAAATGTTCCCTTTTTAAAGCTTACTCAATTCCTGACATTCACCTCATTGCACTATGACGAATGAAAAAGGGAGAGGAGAAAGGCACGAAGCTATCTAACCTCATTTCGTGTATTATCCAGAGTACGTAACTGTCGATAGCGAAATTCGCACAATGGAGATTTCTGATTCATATCAGCTCAGACTTCTCGCATACCAATCGTACAGAAAGGTAATCTCATCCCCCGAAAATTAACAGTAGTAACTACACCCGGGCTTCTGTCACGAAGCCACAAACCATATGTACGGGGTAAACGCAACTACGGTACCGGTACGAATTGATCAGCAGATGAGACTTATGTCTTAGATAAAGTTGATAAAGAAGGTGGCTCAGATCCTCCATCTTATGTCTTAGCGCTGTGTTGTGGGGTTGCTGTATTACCCACCTATATTACATCGTATTCAAGGAGGGGCAACCCGAGGCGGTTGTCTCAGAATATCGATTATTGAGACGTCATCGTTTATGCTTGAAGATTGTCAAAGTACTCCGTATTGCTGTCTTGGACTAAAATATCCACAAGGTGCACGTTTGACCCCGTATCTAGAATTCTCCGTAAGCGATAGACAAGATTATAGATCATCACTGCATGTCATTATGTTAAAATTCCCATGCAAATCAAAAAGACACCCAGCTTAAAACGTTGAAATCGTTTCATTAAGATTATAAACTACATTATAGAACTCGTTATGGAGTTCGTTGGCAGCTCTCATACCCTACCATGTAATTGGCGAGGTAGTAGATTTGCAAATACTGACCCTCTGGAAGTAATATCTGTGAGGGTCGAGAGAGAGAGTAAGGGATTCTCCATCGTTACAGTTCTCATTAGAAGTACCCTCGCAGACCTTGACATCTCCAACATTATAATCAACCGTCTCAGCTCCTCCAGTAGAGAGCCAGAACTCAACACCACTGTGGCGGTATCCAGTCCATTTGGCGGGGAGGTCTGCAATAGGATCATTGGTGTGAGTGACTCTGTAGTGTGCTCCATTTCCGGCGTTGATGTAATCTGCGAATTTACCGTTTCCAGGTCGAGGAGAACCGTAAGTATAGATGTCAACTGCGTAACCAGCCTGTCGGAGGTAGGCGCCGGCAATTGTTGCAATTGCTCCACCAAGACTGTGGCCGGTTGTGATGACTTTGTATTGCGGGTGAACTCTTAGAGCCGCTTGAACGTTGCTGAAGGTATCTTGTCTTACGTCTCCCCAGGCATTTTGGAAACCACTGTGGAGCTTGCAGCCATCTACAAGATCGTTGCAAGGCTCGAGGGGGATGATTAGACTGTAGGGAGAATTACATGTTAGTGGACCTTAATTGGATATAAAGCTTTATGCTCAACACGTATTGTATTAGGAGAAGGAATTTGATTACTTACTCAGTGATGAAGTTGAAGGGAGATTTTGTTCCATGGTACGAAACAACAATTTGTTTGTTGGTGTGATCGAGACCCACAAATCCATTAATCATGGATTGACTTCCAAGCTCAATGCTATATTTGATGATCAGATAAAGATTTTGACTTTTGGTACAATTGATTCCGGGGAAACAAACCCTAGGTATCCATTGTTGATCACGTTTGCCTGTTCAACAGTTGGGCATCCATTTTTGGCGCATGTGACTTTGCTGCCAAACAGCTGCTCTTCGGCGTTGCAATAAGCAGCTGCTGAAAATTGAACATAGTGTCTGAATCTGGCGAGGACTTCATCGTTTACTGTCGTGGGTGTCGCTATTTCAAATTAGTGACCAGGCTTGGAAAGGTGAGAAGAGATAGAATGTGTGAAAGTACATACCTCGTTTTGCCAAGTTGGTTGACACGATATCGACTGGAGAAGCAGTTACACTGAGAAGCTGAAGAGCTGCATAAGAGAGAGACAATTTTGAGAACTTCATTGTGAATGATAAAAGAGTGATACACAAGAGAATTCAACAAGCTAGGTACTATAAGAAAATGGGATGATGTAATGAACGACTTGCCCGTATGTAACCTTCAGAGAAAGCTGGAGAACAAACAAGTTGGAAATGCCTCCTAAATAAGATAAATAAATTGTACCATGAAACATGAAACCATAGATGGACCTCAATTAGAGGTACGGGCTGTAAGCTCTAGGAAATATGGAGATGACATACGGAAAACAAATCCCTTTGGGATTATGCGGTCTGAGGACTGGCTTGTTCTTCTCAAAATTACGCATGCGACGAGGAAAGAAACATGGGCCACACGTGGGGTTATTGCCCACTTTGGACCCTCCACATACATTAGTCAATTATTGGGGCTTTCAAGATGTGTGTGGTGTGCTTGTTGACTTGACTTGGCTGTGCGCTCGACTTCTGAGCCTAACCGATTCGTTTATATCGCCGGTGTTTGGACCTCTGGGAATCTTGGAATCGGTTGCGGCTCTCCGGCTCTTCCAGGGCTTCGTCTCCGCTTCTGGTCCCATCCAAACTCTCTTTGAGGTGAAGGCTTGGCTCGTTCTGCGTTCTGCCCACCGGTACTACTGTCGATTCACGGAGGAAGGAACAATTCTGAATGGATCAACTAGTGTCATACTTTATCTCAGTTAACCGAGACGCTCAACGTGACGCCATCAAGCATTCTCGAGGTCATTTTCAGCCCACGACTCGCCCTGGTAAAGGCCCTAACTAAATAACGCACTTCAGCCTTCTTACTTCAAAGCTCGTAGTTCTACGAGTTACATGAACCTTCAAACTCTGAGCCGGAACTGTGGGATAACGCAAGGGTAGTATGGATAGTTAAACTTAGTATTTCTGCGAAGTATACTTCTATAAGTGCCTTAGTACTACTTTACTAATACACTCTACATGTACTCCGTACCTATCGTATTCTAGCTTCAAATAAATTGAGGATTTAAGAATATAGACTAAATGTACCTTCGTGGCTAATGTTTTTTTGAGTTACCTATCTCCTAGACGGCCCGGTGACTTTTTCACACCGGAACTTGCACCAAAAAAACTCGTCCACGTCCTTGACGCATCCAGGAAGATCACCGACCCGTCTAGGAGATACTTCTGGCTTAATACGAAGTACTTACATATATAATATAGCCGAGTTTATCTCTCTAATCAGCTGGTTTTGCCGGTCTCCTCCTCCTATTTCTCTTCCCGCGCGAAGTTTCTATTCAAGCGAATCACACGCTATTTAATTTTCAATATTCGGACCACAAATCCATTTTGAAAGCATACTCCCACCTTAATAATGTACCGTGATTATGCCAGTACGCACGTTGTCGGAAGCTTACTTTCATCAAGGAGCCTCGGGTAAACTTTGGCACAAGATTCCCTATTTGGTTTTGTGAAATCCGATTATCCTAGTATAAATTCCGAATTAGGCGTTTTTTGATGCGAACGGCAGATGATTTGCAGGTTGTTTCTCCGACGGAATGCAGATGGCAGATGCAAACTGGGATGGCGTTCATCTGATATAGTCAAAAACTTGACCACGGCGCAACCAATTTGAGCTCAACGGGTTTGTACTTCTTCTTCCTCCCATGCAAAATGATTGTAACCTTCACTGGGGGGTTACCCAGTTTTTCACTGAAGCTACCCGAGGAAAGTTACCATTAATACGCCGTACACCGTACACCTGGGGCGGAGTAAGATTACTTCGCAGTCTTCGTCTTGATGTGCAAGCTTCCAAGTACAAAGTACAAATGCAATCTATCAACCATGTGGCTTTTGGTTTTCTAGAAGCGCATCCGGAAATCTCCCATTTCTGTTTCATAGGTACGATTCATGTTTGTGCATAAATTATGAATATGATACTATCAAGTATTTCGCAAGTACCGCTTCCTCTGTGTTCTAGCGCGTAACCGCACAGTGTACAAGTTGATCGGACAAGCGTTGCCATGTGGAAGGAGTCTCTAGAAAGAGCGATGCCGGTCCCTGTTTAGAAAAAGATGCATTTTTATACTCCGAGGAACGATATACGGATGTCTTTTGTTTTCTGGAACGAGGATAAGGCGGGATGAGGTCTTGACAAGTGAAACAATCCTCTTGAACAGTTTATGAAACATAATGACAAGGAATTATACGAAATCGGGTTTTCTTGTGCTCAACCACGTTGTGCCTTGGACATTGATCGATCACATTGTTTGTGGGGTGACGTGGGGAGAAGGCCCCAAGACAAAAACTAAGTTTCAGAACAGACCAGTCATGGTACGGCGCTACCGGTAATTTGTGCAATTCTACAAAGTACCAGGTTTAACAGAAAGAGTTAATCGAAACTCCTTAAGATGCAAGATATAGATGGTCTGTGTGGTTGCGATAATCGTCCAGTGATCGTGGAACGGCTTCTCGATAAACCTGCCTGGGGGCGCAGGCCTCGGGTAAGCCGCCTCTTTGGGAGTTCTGAATACGTGCCGGTATCCTCTCTCGTCCACATAGCGAGCTGTATGAACGTTGTATAGTGGATCTCGGAAGTATAGACTCTTTCTCCCTTAAGCTTAAGAAGAGCCCAAGCCTATATCCCTCCGAACTAGCTGCTCCATTCTCGAATTCCTATCGACTTGGTCATCGTGTTGGAAGGGAAGTTTGTCAGCAGGATGTCAAGTCAACATACAATAATAACGACAAGGAAATTTTGACTGGAAATCGACAGGGAAACAAACTCGGATTCTAGAAAATATGGTCAGCGATAGTAGAGGACCAGAACTGGCAGCTGTTGTCATCTCCTTATTGATATTTGCGACAATTACGGTGGCCTTACGATGCTATACTATGGGAGTTTTGCTTAGAAGATTCTTTATTGAGGATTGGCTAGCGGTTGTCACACTGGTACGTCTCAGTCACGATAAGTCGGTCCATCACACCAAGCTAACTCGCGTAGTTTTTTTACATTGCATACTCGACGTTTGCCTTACTTTCGATACATTACGGATTAGGCTCGCGTACCTACCTGGTACCGAAAGAAACACACGATAATGCGCTTCTGTTCAAGTACCTTGCTCAGGTAGCATACGTTCTTATAGCTGTTTTAGTCAAATTCATCGTAGGCTTGTTCATATTGCGTATCTGCTTTCAACAACGCAAACAGAGGATCGCTATATGGACTATGCTCGGAATTGTAGCGGTTTATAATGTCGTTTACATTTTCCTGGTAATATTTCAGTGCCGTCCTATTCATTTTTACTGGTTGCGATACGACCTCGACGCTGGGGTTAAAGGACGATGCCACAGGTAGACTAAATTGTTTCTATTCATCAAGCACTCAACTGACATGTCCTAGAAAATTACTTGCAACCATTCCAACTTACATCAGTTTTGTTATGAACGTGATCGTTGACTGGACTCTGGCTTTCCTACCAGTCTCATTCGTCTGGAATTCAAAGATGCATAGAAAGACCAAGATGTCTGTGATTGGGGTTCTAGCAATCGGATCAATGTTCGTTTAACCCATGCCTTCAGTGACCCCAGAGTATTCTCTTCAAGATGCTAACCTTTGAATACAGTGCTTCCTTAGCAACGTGCGCTCGAATTCCTTATGCAAAACAGTTAATTTCCAACCCCGATTACCTGTACAACTTTACCGACCTCGCAATCTGGAGTACTGTAGAAATTGGCCTCGGTCTCTCAGCATCCTCCCTTGCGACCCTCAAGCCCTTATTCCGAAAGTTCAAACTCCTTCCCGCCAAACTCACATCTCGAAACACCTCTCGACCACCGGCGGGGTATGGTGGTATGGGGAGCGACGCAGACGGAACACCATTTGCTTCGAAAAACCATTCACGAACAATATCATTTGGTCGGTCAAGGGGTCGGTCAAGATCTCGCTCGAAAACACGTTCAAATTCGAAGGGGAGGATGGAGCCTCTGCAACCAAGGGCCTTTGCGGAGTTGAAGAATGAAACATGGGATTCATACGAGACGCAAATTGGCCTGCAAACGCTGGTGGAAGCAGGTCCGCCTGGTGACATAATCAACCCTATGGGTATAACAACAACGACGACTACCGTTCGTTCGAGCTCTCAACAGAGGAAGATGAGCATTTCGATAGCGGTGCCTGAGCCCACCCTGCATAGTGGGAATTGGAGTGGCAATCGGTCGAAAATACGTAACGACGATTGGGTTTGAACACCTTAGTACTTTTAATTTGTTAATGAAATTCTATTCAATATTTTAGCGTCCTGTGCTGAAGAAAAGCGTGACTTGTGAAATCTGCTACTTTAAGCGAGCTGCCTGTCAGAGATGAGTTTAATCACCATAGGGAGTACGGAGCGCATATCACACTGGTCTTGAATATTTACAGACTATTTTTTTTAACATCCATGCTTTCGGTAGGCAAAAATTGATGGCGATTGGTTGTTATTCCGGTACCTTACTCTTACTCGGAAGGTGTTTTGAATTATTTGATTGTCTTCAGTATTTTAGGACAAATATTTCAATTTTTTGATTGATTTATTAGAGGGTTTAGATTCATCTATACTATTGGTACAGGATTCTATGCTGAGGCACTTGAGGCACTTGAACTACTTGATACCGTGGATGACTGCGCAGAAGACGAGCTCGCACCAGATACGGTTGTCTCGCCAGAATTTAGCCGAGGATAAGTGGGTCCGAGCTTCGCGACAGCATAGCACCCTCCCGGTAGACAAGAAAAGTGGCAGAGACCTCTTTTATCTTATCCTAACTTAACTAAAAACCATTATATTATATTATATATTTAGAATAATTAAAATCATTTATCGGAAACGATAGTACAATAAAGTCAATTGTTCTAGATACCGGTATTTTACACATTTTAGTACTTAGAATTAACTTATGCTAATAGTAAAAATAATAAATCTCTACTACTTTCTTGTCCACCGGGAGCTAGCATAGTACTATAGATGTTTATATATTTCAGTAAAATATTTATAAAGATTAGGTTTTAAATGATATGAACATAAATTCATAATTTAATTTAGCGAGGGCTCTGTTCGACCAATAGTCGACTACGCTAACACATATCAAGCGTGCTACGCTATCTAGGCATGTAACAATATAGTGGTTCAACAACTAACAAATTCACTAATTGCTTATTATTACTCGACAATCTCATTCACTTTATAGTAATTTGAGCTCTCTTGTTGATCAAAAAGTAGTGTATATATCTCCTCTAGAATTCCCGAATTCCAGAGCCTCATCCTCTGGAATAGAATATGGATATTCCAAAGAACCGTTCCAGATGGCGAACACCGCTATGACCGGTCTTATTCCCCAGTCCACACAGGCGGTCCTGGAATATCATAAGTCTCATTTGAGTCAGCGAACAAACGAGTATAAATCTTGAAGTAACAAAAGGGAATATCATACCGTCTTATTATACCACTCAGGGGAGTAGATATTAATCTTAACACGAGGATCTAAACCCATCAGCATCACAACGCAGAACACCCCCAGCATCTCCCAACAAGAAACCAAGACACAACCAAAATATGCATAATCAAGAAAAGTAGACATACCATCCAACCTCCAAACCCCCGGGATTGCCACCCTAAACCTCTCCCCAGGAAACCCCGTGCCGTGGCCACTAACATTAAGATGCGCACACTGCATATACCACTGCGGTTTATCCTCAATATGGAGCGCCAAAATCTCATGTCTGATCAAGTACTCGCCGGCTTTCAACGCCTTCGGCAGCGTCTCAGTCCAAATATTCGGTCCCCCCGTCCAGTCCTGGAATTCGCGTTGGTACCACCAACCCTCGACAATGCCGCCAGAAAGCAGTCCGCGCTGGCCGATTTTGAACCATTCTGCGGCACTCGCGTTGAAGGAGGGGGAGGCGCAGGGGCCGTTGCAGGGTGCGAGCCAGGCTATCATGGGGCCTACGTTGTGGAGCCAGCTGAGGGGGATTAGTTTAGATGGGGATGAGATGGATGGGATGGGGATTGAGGAAGATAAAGGGGAGGTACTAGTAGTATATTGCACTGATGTTTTGACCTGCCTCTATGGGGATACTGGTCATGGCTGGTGTTCCGGGCGTGTTGCATGTCATTGATAAGGATGTTGGATCGAAGATTGGGTCGATTGATCCCCAGGGACGATTGATGAGCCATGGTTGATTGAGTTGTATTGAGGGACTATCGTTTGGATTGTATCTATTTTGACGTCGATGTCAGATTTTTACGTTGCTTTGTACTCCGAGAGAGAGGGGGAAATGGGAAATGGATGGATGTACCCTCTATACCATGTATCGGCTACTGTGTAGTTACTCACTCCGCCGTGAGCGAAAATAGTTGGTATCAGAGCAGAGATGCAAAAGAGAAGTAGTAGAGTAAACATCTTGAGCCGTGTATGATCGATAAACAAGAAAGAAAGCCAAGTACCACAACTTAAGCCAAGAGGAAACCAGATCTCGAAACCACTCACCCGCGTATCCTGAAATCACCACTATCAACACATCCAATTTCCAATATAAGTAGGCTAAACCCCCATAAACAACACCACATCACTCCCAAAACTCTTCACACCACATGCCAAGAAACGCATCAATCAAACGCCAACCCGGGACCCTATGACGCCAATAACATGTAGCCTGGAGAACAATTTTCCGATTCATAACATTGTAAAGAGAGAATGAGGGGAATGTAATATGGAGGCTCATTTGCTAAATGATGATCCAGGGTTCGGCCCCACATCCGGGTATTTAAAAATGTGGTGTGGAAGAAAGCTTGACTCTTGCCTTTGTTTGGATCCCTGTTCAGGCTAAGAGATATATGAAGAGCTTCATTTAGCTAGATTGAGATGTATGGATGAACTTCAGGGACTTAGATCATTCGAGTGGTGTTTTGGGATACAAAATGTCGGCATTTCGCTCGGATTCTTGGAATGGATGTATTAGAGTCCTTGGCTTGGTAGCAAACTTATCATTGAATCTATTTTTTGAATTTATAGAGATGCATTTCTCGAACGTTGCTAATGTTTTTGTGCTGCCGACGCTTGCCCAAGCTGCCGCACTTACTCGAGTATCAAACTATGGTGGAACTGCCAGTTCAAAGGCTGAGATGTAACGTGACCGTAACAACAAGTTACTCGAAGCACTCGCTAATCATGTACACTAGGTGGGTATACAAACCCGACAATGTCAAAGCGAGTCCCCCCTTAGTTGTGAGTACTCTCATGCTCTTGACCTTCTGGCAAACGGGTACATACTAATCACATCCTCAGGTAGTAATCCACTCTTGCCAATCAACAGCACAACAATACTTTGCCAACTCCAAAATCCCATGGCATCAAGGATCCGACGCTGGTGGGTACATTACTGTCTGGCCTACGAGTCCAAACAGCGGAACATGTTGGGATGTAAGCTCATCCAAGTCTCTCAAAAGAGATGGAGGGGGAGACTCAACCGCCATTGCGAATATGATTAAGTATGCAATTCCGCAGTACAACATCAATGCAACAAGGGTTTATGTAACAGGTGGTTCATCTGGAGCTATGATGGGGAATGTTCTTGCTGCGACGTATCCGGATTTGATAAAAGCTGTTTCTGTGTACTCGGGTGTAGCTGCTGGTTGCTTTGTTGGTCAGGGTGTTGCACAGTGGAATAATGCTTGCAGTGAGTCGCCTCCTTAAGCTTGATCGAACTTGTCGGGATTTTATGTTGATGTCATCAGGCGGAGGAACAAGTACCAACACACAAGCGGGATGGGCAAAAATCGCAGAAGACATGTATCCCGGCTATAACGGAACCCGTCCAAAGATGCAAATCTGGCATGGATCTGCTGATTCAACGATTGCTCCTCAGAACTACCAAGAAGAATTGAAGCAATGGACTGGTGTGTTTGGAGTTACCATGACGGCGTCTGAGAGTAAATCAAACACCCCAGAAGCATCATACGTATGTCCCCAATCTCTATCTCTCGTATCTAGGCTTTTTTCTGCATCTCGCGAAGAAGGAAGAGCTGACTATTCGATCCCTTAGACAACTTCTAACTATGGTCCAAATGTCCAAGGCATCTATGGCCAAGGAGTGGGTCATTCCGTTCCTTCTCATTTGAAGGTTTCTGAGGCTTGGTTCTCGCTTCCTTGAAACTCTAACGAGGAAAGGATATATATGATGGGGAGCTGAAAAAAAATGTACATAGCTGTCTTTGAAGAACAATCAGATTTCTGCAATTGTTTGAAACATTCCTCAAGTGCTTGTGGGACTCGCCTCGGAATTTATAGATTTGATTTGCTCTTCACAGCTTTCTCTTCATATCCTCTCCCTTCAATTTTGCCATTTTGAAACGTAGTACTGCCATACTCGGCGTCTCAACCTTTTCTGTCATTATTGCCATCAAAGAGAGAAGCGTCAAACAATGGAGTTCTCCTTGGGGGACTCGGGTTTTAGAGGATCCTCGTTTGCCTCATGGATGGCAAATAGCGGTATGTGGCATCGTGGCACTTGTACGACGGTACTAATACCCAACAGGTATTCTGACTGAATTTTCGTCATGCGACGAGCAGAAATAGTGAGAGAAGGCGGTGGTTTGATGCCGAGTGGTCGAGGAATCCCCGGTGGATTGCGATCGTGAAATCCCACGATGTGGTGCCCCTGCAATTGCATGCAGTCAGCCGCCTTCCACAGCGCCTTCCACAGCGCTTCCAATAGGTTCTGGATCTTCGGCGATTGCCACCAACAGTACTCGAATTTGACATACATCGCCATCCAGACTTCATTGGGAGGCGCATTTTCGCCGCAGCATCGATTGGTCATTATAATGTTCAAACCAGGTTGACAAGAACTTGTGCTTTTCATACCAAGAAATCCCCCCACCATTCGAAATCCACTACCTGTATCACGAAGCTCTCGAATGCGATATGGCCAAGCAGGAGTTGAAGCGCGCAAGGTCGAGATCCACCACGAACACGACCGAAGAGCGACTGGAGCCGCAATTACAGAGAGCAATTGAGGATGAAGATGAAGGGAGAGGACTGGAAAAGCTGCGCGGGCTTATCGATGAAGCTAGAGCGAAGAACCAACTTCAAGACCACCATTTGCGAATCGCATTGATGCGAAGTTCTCTCAAGAACAAGATTGCAGCAACAAGATATTTATTGTCCGAAGGCGCGCCACCAAATGGAGCGCCAGGGAATTTGGGGTCACCACTGCTGCGAAGCGTAGAGAGAGATCATATCGCGATTGTGGGGGAGTTGTTGAGGCATGGAGCAGATCCAGAGAGTTGCGACAAAAGGGGCAGAACGTGTTTGAATATGGCAGCTTGGAAAGGTCATTGGAATGTTCTTGGACTTCTGATAAAAAACGGCGCGGACGTCAATGCGAAGGACAATCGAGGTAAATTACTCGCAGTCTCTTTCTAGGTGACCAAGTATATGCTAATGAATCCATAGGGAGAAATGTTCTTCACAATCTCGCGGCAGATAAAACCATGAACTGGGGCGATTCGGTTGTCGAGCTTTTGTTGAGGGAAAGAAATCTAGATTCCGAAGCACAAGACGAAACAAAAAGAACGCCATTAATTTGGGCCTGTGCTGAGGGCAAAAGGCGTTTCGCGGAACAACTACTCACTCGCCCTTTGGGCAGAGCGAATATAGATGCCACCGAAATCAGAGATAAGACTAGTCTGCATCTTGCAGCAATACACAGCAGAGATGATATAGTTGAGCTACTTTTATCATACGGAGCAGACGTTCATGCCCAGTCCGACGGCGGATGGACTCCTTTTCACAACTCTTGTCAGAACGGATGTGAGAAGATTGTACGTCAACTTGTGAAAGCAGGTTCTGATATCAATAGCAAGCTTCTCAATGGCAGGTCAGGTCTTCATCTGGCAGCCGAGGGCGGGCATGTCGAAGTTGTGAAATATCTTCTAAGTTTCAAGCACATCAAGAGAACTGCTAGGGATAGTTTTGGCAGCACGCCGTGAGTAAATAATTAGACATTCATGAATAATTGCTAATTCGCTTAGGTTCCTACGGGCCGCGCAGTATAAAAGAAATGAAATTGTTGATCTGCTCGCCCCATACAACAATTTGGAATTTCTCTCTGCAGATGCCATTGGCGCCTGTAAGGGCTTCTCTGCTACGATTGTTGACTTTGGAAACTATTCCCATGGAAACAAGGCAGAGAAGCAGACAGTGGGAAACAAAACGGACAAGAAGACGGTCTTTGAGCTGCTTTACGCCCGTGATACTATCAATCCAAGAAAACCAGCTGTCACAATACGCCCCAAGCCGGGCGAATTTCGATGGATTCATCTTCCAGCCAATAATATGGCTTGGGTCGAATCACTTCTCACGAAGCTTTTCATCGAAGAAGGGGGCAATGATATTGACGGGTTTAAAGCGCTCGAGCGTTCTCTGACCAACCAACATCGCGGGCATCGCAGTCATTCACATTTTATGAGACCTTTGTGTCAAAAGACCACAAGATCAGTACCCAAACAGCCGGAGGCTGAAAATCCTCAAATTGTTCTCAATGGGCCTGGGCCAAGATCTACAGATGACCCTGGCCCGCTGTCGAGACAATCAACTGCCACATCTGGAGACCTGATCAACTCACTCAGCGATCTTACCGACACAAAAACCTTCCAAAAAGATAGGTCGAAAAAGGGAAAAGGAAGCAAATCACCAAAACCCGCCCCAGAAACTCCTACGCCAAAAGAACTTCGCAAGGTAAAGTATCTTAACAAGATTTCCCCTTCCCCAACATCACCGGGTCGAAAAGATTTCCCACAAACTTCACGTGGCAATTTGTTTCTATTTCTTCCATATCTTCACTTTGAAAGCAGTGAAAGATGTGGTAGGATGCAAGAAGCCATTGAACGAGCAGAGAAGTATCCGCGGTCACACCCTCGTACGGATCCGGCGAGTAGTCATGATGAGATGCTTATTCGTGCACATTTGGCGTCTTCGACTGCTTCGCTTCATGTGAGGAGAACTTTAGGTAAGAATCTTATTTTCCCTTGATATTTCGATCCCCCCAAGCATTTCCTTCATCAAATTTTGGGCCACCTTTTGAAAAACTCACAACATCGTATATTGTGCCAAAGTCTGGGAGAGTAGAAATCATTGTAGGAAATGGATATGATAAGTAGATATCTGGTTTACTCGTACAGTTGTTTTTAGTCTCCTGAACCTATGGCATAATCTAATCAAACTGATGTGCACCGAGTCGTTCCTTTCTCGATAAACCTTTGAATCTGTAGCCTCTTGTGTGATACTTTGAATCTGAGACTGTTCCACTAGGAGGTAGTGACTACTGTCTAATCTCTCTACGATTGCTCTGATTAGTCTAAAAGTACAAGAATTAAGAAACTATAAGTTTAATTATGCTAGCCTTTTGGCATGATTAAACTTGATTCTTCGAATCTTGTTGGCACAATGAAGCGCTAGAAGTCTCGGTAATCAAATTTCAGCAACCAGGAACTCCTGAACTCCCCGGTTGTGTCTTCAACCAATTTTGGGCGGTAGTGATCTTACCTAGCTCGGGAGTGGTGATTCCAATGTAGAATTCGGGTCTATAAATTCACGTCGCTCATCAGACACCTTTGATTGCTCGAAACTAACCATTCGCACCTCAGATCAAAGCTTCTACCACAACATCGACACCCAAGCACGAGACAAAGACCAAGTAGTCTACCGCTACCAAAAGAACCGACGGGAAAACCCCCGTAAAGACCCAATATCGTAATGGTCGACCAACTCTGGATGTGGGTTCTCGGCAAAGACCTCGTCATAACCGCCTTCCCACAACGCTGGGGACAACCTAAACGAGACCCCTTAAACGTCCTCGACAGCATTATAGAAGACCTCAACGACACCACGCGCGAACCCGTGCAGTCCGTCTACGACCTCGCAATGGTGATCACCGGGCGCTGCTGTGGCGTCTTTGATCGACACCGTGGCGGCGACGAGGATTACCAGTTCCTAGATATGTTTGAGAGTTCCATTGGCGATGCGACGGATTGCGATTCGAGACTTTTCGATGATTTTAATCGCGCGTCGAGACATGCTAGTGCGTGGTTACAGCATCATCGACGGCTGAATCGCCCCGCGAGACTTATGCCGTATGGGTCTTCGAAGAAGGCCTTTGCGGAAGCTGATGCAGGTGGGACAGGAGATGATTTTCGAACTCCCGAGGATTTCAAGAGAGGGCCGGAGTTTATTGATAAATTACTGGATATTGGACAGGAGACGAATCTGCTGGCGGAGACGAAGGATATTAGGGATGAGCTGAATATGATCCGGAAGGTGTTGGAGGATCAGCAGCATGTTCTTCCGACCATTGAAGCTGCTATCTGTGAGATCTATGCGGAAGAACAGATTGCGCAGCGTGATGTTAAGAAGTCGTTTGCGTCGCAGGGTAAGACGGTCGCTACGCATATTAAAGATATCGACCGCATGGATAAACAGGCGACGAAGATCTATGTCTCTGTTACTGATATGCTTGATCTTAAGCAAAAACACGCCAACGCATTTGAAGCGCGGTTCGCGAGGGACCAGGCGTCTGCAACCGCCAGACAGAGTCAGACTGTCATGGTGTTTACGATTGTCACTATCATCTTCCTCCCGATGAGTTTCCTCGCTGCGGTCTTCGCTATCAATGTCAAGGAGTTCCCGAATAATGAGGGGGGTCTGCCGATTGGCTGGGTGGCGAAGTATATGTTCGGCATTGGCCTTTCGATTTCCTTCCCCATGATCTTCTTTGCGTTCTATCTTGATGATATTGGGGAGGCGGTGAGGAGGTTGAGGGGATGGAGGTTCAAGAGACAAGGGAAGGAGGGGTTTGAAGGGGAGGAGGGGGAGGAGGGGGAGAAGAGTGTTCTTGATTTGCCGGGGATGGATCAGGTGTTTAGTGTTGCGAGGAGTGCACGGAAGAGTGTGGAGAATGGAGGGTGGGTGCGTGAGAGGTTTTCTGGAAGTGTGGGGAGACCGGGGACGGTGGGGAGTTTGAAGGGTGGGTATAATTGGAAGGGGGAGGGGAATACGGGGTTTAGGTTTAAGAATAGTGTTGATATTGAGAGGGGGGTGAGATGAGGGAATATTATATAGTGTGTTTTATATTAATAAGTAGAAATAAGAACGCAGAATTTTCATCGTCGTCCCGTGGTTGTTGAGTGGCGATTGGAAACTTGGTAAATATTTAAGATTGAGATGGACGCGAGAAGCTTCGGAGACCACCCACAACTACAGAAAGAGAGAGGATGAATTGTTCTGAGAAGCCTGCAAAAAAGGCGTCCCCAAAGCTACATCTGTTCCCGAGTCTTCGAATTCTACAGCATTTCACTCACTGACCATGACAAACAAAAGCCCCCTTCCTATTAAAGCAACTAGAAGTAAAAGATTCGACAGCAGAAGCTTTTTCGACAGTAGCACCAGTATCCTGAGATCTTAAGCTGAATTTGTTCTAACCCCTTGCTTTTGAAATCAAGATTAGAATCTAGCTTTCCCTCAAGACATATGCATTGAAGAGTTATGGTTTCGGTAATGGAACATGTAACGAACGACCTGATACTCCTTCGATCCAGTGACACCATAAGTCTACTTAGTTGGCTTTGAGATAAATGGTGGGGTCTTAAAAATATAACATCTTGAGAGGGGAGTGGAAGGAAGTAAGGAATGCATAGGTGATGAGGGAGTGTTGTGAAAGGTTTAGTGAAGTCCAATTTGTTATATGAAACCATCTCAGGTTCAATACTCCTGCAAGAATTACCTATTTTGGGTTTTATCATTGTTATAGCAGAGATATCTGGTTGAGAAAGAGAGGGTTTCTATTGGGTGAACCTTTTAACGTCATCTCTACAGATAGCAATCGTATCAAGAATACATATACATGATAGATCCTTTCTTTCTCACTCCCTATTCCCTAATTCTAAACTGGTTGTATATATAGGGAATATACATGATCCACATACCGAATACACTTAGAACCAAGACTCACTTCGAGTTATAAGGAACCTCGCAGGTGTTTAAAACCAAATACTATAATATATCAGAATCAGACCAAATACAAGAGCCCCCTTAGTGGACTTTGGGATTATACTATTGAGAGCGTGGATTATTGGATTTACTGGTATTAACAGTGATATGTATTTTCTAGCGTGGCTCCCGGTGGACAAGAAAAGTGGCAGAGATCTCTTTTATCTATCCTAACTTAACTAAAAACCACTGTATTATATTATCTATTTAGAACAATTAAAATGATTTATCGAAAACGATAGTACAATGAAGTCAATTGTTCTAGATATTTTGAATATTTTAATACTTGGAATTAACTTACGCTAATAGTTAAAAAAATGAATCTCTGCTACTTTTATTGTCCACCGGGAGCGTGGCTAGATGTACCGCGCGTCTAGTGAAGCTGTTGTGATGAAGATTTTGAGAGGTGATATGGAATTGCCAAGTTGCGCAAAGTAAAGTCTTCTTGTGGATATAGAAGGTTATCAGGACATCCAATAATATTAAAAACTAAAAAATATCTCTACGAAATATCTAAAATAATCAAGGAATAATATCTGCGTACCACCCCTCATCCCTCCCACCATTTCCCTAAAATTCAATACGTCCCATCCCATCCTTAACCCACCCACCCTCATAAACCACTAAAAATTATATACTAGAATTACCCCCTCCACTAATCTCATATCCCACCTAACTCCCTAAACAGGGCCCTCCCCAGGCAACGCAAACCCCGGTAAATTCGGCCAATTCCCAAGATTCGCAGGATCCCCCCCAATCCTCACAAACTGCCCCACACTCGGCGTCGGCCCATCAAGCACAAACATCATATACCAGCCGGGGGGACAAACATGTTCATTCGGGGGCGCGGTAACGGTACAAGTCGTGCCTGCACAGCTGACAGCCGGGAACATAGTTCGTTGACCCATGGAGTTGCCATGGGTACTACTCACACTGCCCAGCAGACTCACTTGTACATTGCCGGTGCTAGAGGTAAAGGTGACGGATTGGCCGTACGACCAATCTTTGTTGGTGATGGTGAATGTAGGACGCGGGAGTCCGGAGAGGAGGTAAGGGGGTGAGAAGACTTCTACACGGTATTCTTCGGGGAAGGTGTCGGGTGGGGTGAGGTATTGACCTGAGGGGTCGGAGCCCGAGACCATTACTCGACCGTCGAGCAGGACGATGGCTTCGGAGTGGTAGAGTCGCGCGACGGTTGTATTTGCCATGACGCTC
This sequence comes from Hymenoscyphus occultus, assembly GCA_900536445.1. NCBI lineage: Eukaryota > Fungi > Ascomycota > Leotiomycetes > Helotiales > Helotiaceae > Hymenoscyphus > Hymenoscyphus occultus. The sequence goes on along the minus strand of UNPT01000039.1, from coordinate 45,595 downwards.
ATTCTTTGGTTGGCGGGTTTCTTGGGATCGTAAAGGACGGCGTTGTAGTTTGGTGCTCCTGCTAGACCGAAGCCTGCGACTCCATGTTGGCCGCCTCCTAGGATGACATATGTTCCGTCTGGGAGACCGGCCATGCAGGGCATGACGCGACGAGAGGGCTGAAAATTGTTAGTGGAGTTTTGAGGACGGAGTTGTGTTACTTACCATTCTCTCGATTAGCCATGTTGGATTGGAGGCTTCTGGCTGTGTGGAAACGCAATTGTCGATTGGATTTCCTGCTCCCTCAGTAGAACCACCACAGATGAGAATTCCAAGAGGATCTGTAAAAGGGGCATATTGAGGCAAGCTGACAGTGGCACCTTGAAGTTGATATGTGCGTCCACCTTTAGGATCATTGACAGCACCGGGAATATTTGGCAGAGTCTTGATGGTATTGAAGTTGACTTCGTCCAAGATACGAGCTTCATTATAGTAAACAATCAGAATACCAGAAGGTACGACGGTGATCCATGGGTACAAGTTGAATGGAGCTGTTCGATCTAAGAAATCCAAGTATTTGGTTGTGTTCGAATATCCACTTTGCGTACTGGCATCCGGAACACCAGTTGGAGGAAGGATTTCAAGAGTCGGTTGTTCTGCAGCATTTTGACCAATCTCACCTCCAACCACAAGAATAGAACCATTTGCCATGACCATAGCAGAAGGATACCATCGTGCCACCTGAAGTTTGAGATGCGCTCCATCTTCAACCCATTGATTGACACCTTTGACACCAGGAGATCCATCCGGCCAGTAAATTCTCACACCAAATAGGGACTCGCCAGCCCATCCTCCAACGTTGAGTTGTCTTCCCGCCTTATCAGGCATGGTAACACCACCTGAGCAGAAGATATCCGTGGGAGGTTTGGTCATTGTTCTCCAGGCAGCATCAAAGTTATCGATTTGAGTCAAATCCAGCTCATAAGCTCCTGTGCCGTTTGGTGCGCCAGTCCCTGATTTTTCAAGAAAGGTTACCTTACCGAGAATCGTTTGCGAAGTGATGAGAGGAACGATCTTTCCTCCAATTAGTAGTGAGTATTGGCCTGCTGAAGCTCCGGCAGGAAAGTCCCATTTGTAAAGTGGATCAGTTGCATTCCATGAGTAGTAAGTGAGTCTGTTTCCGGAACCGCAATTGTATTGAGGAGCACCAGAGCAAGGAGCATTACATTCAGAATCCGGGTATGTAGATGGTGGGGTGGCATATGTATAGTGATCTGGATCGGTAGGTACGGTGGAAGTGGATGGCATGGATGCAATCAGAAGATTGTCAACATCACCGCAAACTAGAACAAATGAGTGGAGAGCTTGTCAAAGTGAGCAAAATTACTTACAGCATTGTGATCCGTATTCCTGTCGACATGTTAATACACACTTTGAAGGAGGATATCACGGGTTAAACTTACCAGACCGGCAGCATTAAATCCAAACATGCCACACTGACTGATACATTCTTCTGGTGTATTGGTCTGCTTATCCCAAACTTTGTAGGGAAAGGTCTGAATGTTAACATTTGCAGCCTCTGCAGAAACCACATTATCACCCACACAGCCAGAATAAGTCCAGCCAGTGGGTAACCCCGAGATCTGAGGACCCGGAGCTTGGAAGACTTGAGGAGTTCCAACAGACATCATGGAAATTCTATTTCCAGCACCACAATTAGTTGAAGGAAGGCCAGGGCATGGAACGTTGCAGTCGGCCTGATTCGCAGCGAGGGCGCCACCATTATATACAAAGTTGTCGCAGAAACACTGTCTGAGATTAGCTATGACAGCATGGCAACACCCGCATATTCCTCCTTACCTGCACGCCATATTCGACTCCGGCTATCTTGTATCCCAATGCAGCACATGTTTGCACGCACTTCTGCAGGGTATTTGCCGTACTATCAGGTTGCTGATGGGTGAGCATCCGGCCATTGGCTGGTTCGGCCCAACAACCTTGGGAGGTCCAACCCGTTGGAAATCCTGTTGCAACAGGGACTGTAGATGTTGGTGTTGGATCCACGCTGGTACTCGGCGGGGGAGTGCCAGACAATGCATACACAGTAAGTCGTCCACCGGCACCACAGAACTCACTTGAGTCGCCAGGACATAAAGTCGAGCAGTCACTAGCAGCAGCGACCACCGATCCCGACCCTATACTGTTTCCACAATAGCCTGCATACAGTCAGCTTTGCACCTGCATATTTGATTTTGGGGAAAAACGTGCACTCGCGTCCATACTCTACACCAAAGTACGTGTAACCTCTACAGAAAGTCGCGCAAGCCTCTATCGTCATTGCATCTGAAGCGGTTGTGGCACCACCCAATGCTCTCCCTACAGTTGGCTCTGTTCGGCAACTTGAAAAATTATAACCGCCTACCGCAGGCTTGTTCCCGGGAGCAGCAATAACTTTCCCACTCCAATAAACGTTCACTCTATTACCTCCTCCACAGGTTTCAGTGCTATTACCAGCACAAGGCATATTACAATCACCTGCGGTGGTCTGAGTAGCCGAAGCGGCGATTGTATTTCCACAATCTAGTCAAACTCATTAAAAATTGTACCAGTATGATCGAAGTGCTATGTGTACTCACAACATTCACTTCCATCTGAGTAAAGTCAGCTAAATTGTTGTGATAAAGGTTATAGAGAGGAAGATTTTGAGTTTCCGGATCGGGAGGCTCAGGGATGGGTAAAATTGTAAAACATGCTTACATTCCACCCCCGCATATGCAAAGTTTCTTCCTATGCAAAAAGCAATACATGACTCTACAGTCATAGTCGCTGCTGCACTATTGGCTCCAGCAAGTGTTCGATCACCGTTATCACTAGATACGTCAATCTGACAGCCTCGTATTTAACTCAGGTACGTACGTGTAGCACCCCTGAGAAGTCCAACCTGTTGGGAGGACAAGTCGTTTCCCCAGGCTGGCGGCATGAACCAAAGTAAACTAAGCAAGTCAATGGATGAAAATCAGGGCGAGAATGGGATACGAACTGTCGTCAGTACAAAACTTGCCCCAATGGAAGACCTCATTTTTAAAAGCGTGACTTCCCTTGCATATGCAAGGCTCTATAAAAAAGAAAAAAGAAAGGAATAGAATAGAATATTAGATATCAGATCTGCCGATCCTCGATATATCTCGAACGAATGACTGTTGCAGCAACGAGTTTGCTTGAGAAACATAGCAATTGAGGGAGGGGGTACTGATATACTTGTAGGTGATTTGCTCCATATGCGAAGGTCTTCACAGGAAAAAGTAATTGGAGGTCCAGGATGTTGCATTGCAGAACGACTAGGGCTGATTACTGGGGCTGGGGTTCGCTGCACAGAAGCAGGTTGTGCATGGCAGGCCATGCAAGAAGACTTCGTATTCCACGAGAAAAGATAGCAAGCCCAAAACTTCAAGCGGCCTAACGGCAAACAACCGATCAATGTCCATCTCCAGCTTGTATTTCTTTACTGGAACAGTATCTTGTATTGGGAAAATAGAAGAGTGGAATGATGTTGATGGTGATGGTCGGTTAATACGACGTAAATGGGGGGAGGCGCGACTTCAACCCACCTGCTCACGCCCTGTGGGATCGGATTGATCAATCTCGATACGGGCGATACTGCCGGATACGCGCGACAGGGGCCTAATTGGGAGACTACCAAAAACGGCTCGAGGACCCTTTACTAGGCCGGCCTATGATGATTCGGTTGTGACGAAGATGGAGACCGAGATGATTTTCCGAAAGGCAGGAGGATAGAAATCCCCAGCATCAGCGCCTGATCAACAAGCCACCAATATAAGGCGATACAACTCCTGAAAGACGGCGAAGTCAAAATGAGGATGTTCTTTCATGTTGCCACTGCAGATGCGGTGTACCAGTGAGAGTCTGGAGGTGAGTGGAGAGTCTGACAGCTTACGTGGTACGGTCGGTTGTTGGCGATGGTGTTGTAAGGTGGAGTACTCTTTTTGATAGGAGATAGGAGTACCTAGGTGTACGAATAGGGGTGATAGACTAGTCCTAGAGATTCTAGAAGCAACTCTGTTACCGAGTTTTGGGAAATCAGCTCTTATCGAAGGTGGTATATGTCTGTTATAAATAGACAGGGCCGAATGTTTCCATGGTCTGATGTCTGGGGTGACCCCTTTCAAGGCTGAATAGTTTGGTACTGCCAGTCAGTATGAAGGCTGAAGTGCTCTAAACCTACTCGGATATCCAGTAGTACAACGGTCGGACACGCCTCGGCTCGTCAACGTTCAAGCCATGCTTTATCGAGGCTTTTCGCGAGGTCGCAAAGAAAAGCCATGAGATCCTTAGACTTGTTGTCCTCCAGCCGGAGTATATTGTAACGTTGAACAGATTGGCGCATGGCGGTTCTTGCGACGTGGACCAGATGAAAACTTTGGCATCGAATTGAGGTTACAACCAGCAGTACAAATGCTATATAAAAACGAAAAAATGCCCGGCTTGGGTTGCCCTGGGACAGGAAAGGGGGGATTTAGAGATTATTGATTGTTTGTGCAGACCTTACCCGTCCTAATTAGGAAAGAGGGACACAAAGTTTTTATCCGATCACGTGCGGGTACCTGGTATCGGGCCGGCCTCCTCCGCTCTCCTTTTCATCTCACCCGCTTCAACAAGTGCAGTAATCTTCACCAATTGGGTTGGTGATGCTTTCGTCAAGACACCGGCCCATTTCGGGGACGTCCAATTATATCGATCCTCCTCACGCCAGACTTGTGACCATGAACTGTGTAACAATCGTTCGACTTTCTTCATCAAATTTCGGTCCCTCCAAAATATCAATCCACGGCTGACACTACTGACAGAAGCTTTTCCCGCGTGTTACGCAAGCCTTCGGCCTATACCCAATCTCGCACGTTCGCACATCAAACCATTTCCGGGCTTCCATTCTTCATCGTCTCTACTCCTTCCCAAACGTTTTTTTCTTACGCAACAGTTGTAGTTATATCAAGTTTGCGGTCTTGGCAATATTGATTGTCCCAAGTACTGCACTGCACTGTCTACAGAGTCGTACTTGACGCAACTCCATGATCACCGGAGCATATGTCGCTTCCCTTATTTCCTGTCAATCTGCCAGTACCGGGTACTCAAGGTCCTGCATGCGAAACAGAGTCGGTGTATCTCGATCGGAGCCTTGTCGAAAAACTGGAAATTAGGATGACTTGATGCTCTCTCCATCTTTCCACCAGGATCCCACAATTCTCTGCTGACATGCTGACCCTCAGCGGTGACTGTAGTTGGGAACCTGCATGGTATGTACTTGCATCACAATATTGGTGGATTCAAGACAACTTGAAGTTCGACTTATGCATTACTAGTTCTTACTTGGTACTTTCGACGACACCAACCTCCAACCAGCTTCCAATTCAATCCCTACAAGCGCCGCTTTGCAAGTTGAGAGCGACCAATTATAAGGGTCTTCGTGTTCTCGATATCCAAACCCAATCAAGGTAACTGGTGTCCGGAGGCGCTCTTGAACCGTGGGGTTGGAATCTTGAATACGATAGATACCGTTCGTTATCTTTCCTTTTTTAGAAGTGGGGCATTTCGCTCGACCCCCAAACTTTTCAACGTCCTTGAATTTCCACATCGCGGGAAGTTTCCTCAACGTTAATTCAGCGGGGTAAACTAAACAGTTGACTTTTGCTTTTTTTCCTTTGGCAAAAGAGAACAATGCATCTGTGAGCATACTCATATGGTTTCTCCAAAAAGCAGATTGACATAAGTGTGCCTGGGTCTGTAAAGGAACCTTGCAAGAAGCAATTGCCGCCAAAAAACAAAGTTGGCATCGATATGAGGTGGCATGCCATTCATCTAAGCTGTTTACTGCTGTTGCCTGTTTTTTCTGCTTTTTCCACGCCTTTAAACCTGTTGTCATTTCAGGATGTGAAGCTTACTACGCCTTGAATGGGTACAATACAGACAATTGTCACCCCGAGATAAGGCAAGTACTTGCTCTAACCGCAAGTTTTGATCAAGGAACGATCGAAAACATATTCTAAACATATTCTCATGGCTTCTAGTGAGGTCATTTGACTATTCTCCCTATATGAAAGAGGCAGAGGTAGAACAATGGACTTGTTCTTCTCCACCTACTACTCCTCTTTGGTCGCTAGCTTGGCTCAATTGATCTGCCAATATCAATTTGTTTATTCCTTTGTTCAGTCAGAACTTTACTGGTCATCCTCACTCATGATACTCAAAGTCGGTGAAAGGAGCGATTGAATATTTCGACTGATCAAGTGCTGCTCAATTAATAGTGAGCTGAGAAGAACCGGACTCAGTAGCAGCTTCCACTATACAGAGTATACACGTTTTTCGGAGCTAAAGAACAGAATCACCGCGAATTTGTTTCCCTTCCCAAATTGGACTAGCAACATGGAAGCTAAAGATGTTTCTCAAGAAACAAATCTCATGGAAATACATAAGTAATCCATTCATTTCCGCTCTTATGGCCTTTCCTTCTCCACACACATCACAACAATGTCGGTCCCACAACAAATCGCAAACATTACAGTTAACATCTTCCTCAGCACTCTCCACCACAACCGCGATAACCTCGACGGAATCCTCGCACCAGACCAAACATTCCGCTTTGGCAACGGCGAGATCCGATGGAGCCTTGTTAACAACGAGCCCCACGTGCATATCACGCTAGACTGCACTGGCGGTGTCTGCTGGACCTTCAACTGGTCGCCCAGATATGGTCAACGGATCTTAGAACCTCGTCCAAGACTAGGTCCTGAGGATGGGTTAATACTGGCCGTCCGTATGGAGAATATGGCGCAGGATGATATTCTCTATTTGAGTCAAACGCAGACGCCAAGTGGTGGAATAAAGGATGCGACGCTGAGGGTGAGCGGGTATCAAATAAAGTTTGTCAAAAGTGATGTTCCTTTACTGTACTAATTCTGATTCTGTAATGGATGAGGACTCTTGCTAAAGTAAAGGGACTGCACTAAGATCTACTTGATTTTAATACTTTCTTCTTCTAAACTCTCTTGCTTTCCACACTTGCGTTCTTATCCCCAAGTATTTCCTTACTTAACCTAAAAGAAAAAAAAACACACGGAAAACTTTTAAAACAGTTATAATTAACTGGAAAAAAAAGAGATTGCTTTCTTTCTTTGCCCCTAACCCCCATTATCAAATCAAAAACCCCCTTTTCCTTTATAAACCCTCCCTTCCCCCTTCCCTTCCCCTCCCTTTCCCCCCCTCTCCTCCAGTTCAAAATAAGTCTATACCTTAAAATTCAAATTCACATATGGTATCTAGCTGCTAGTCTTCCCAATAACCTTAACAAACTTACCAAAGCATCTGATCTCACAACATATCTCAAACCCCCCCCCCCCCCCCCCCAAGAATCCTAAAATCCACAAGATACTATATACACTAACTTACCTAGATAATAACACAATACGGGTGGCCCATATTCCTTATTACAGTAATATACCCACTCAATCCTCCGTACGTCCATCCCTAGTACCTACAATACCAATACAGAATACAACTTTTACAGGAGTAAACATTGAATCATTAAATGCCCTCGCTCCTCCAAGTACCTTACTTGTATACCCACAAACCCCTAATCCCCCAATCCCAAAAACCCAGAAAGAACACAGAAAACCAAACCTACCTGATCCCAGGTCAACACTTCCTAGATTCAGACACCACAAAAACATTCTAATCACAAGGTCATAAAACAAACCAACAATATTTCATTCCATCCATTCCATTCCATCCATCCCATTAAACTAATATGAGAGAAAGAGAGACTACTCCCCTTTCCGGGTCCTGTAATTCCCATTCCAACCACCATCCGCCTTCCCATCCCACCGTCCAGCATCCCAAATTATGTAAAATACTCCATTGAAAAAAACCCCTACTCAAAACTCCCTATTCAACTTCCACCCTCATCCCTCATCCCTCTTTTCTCACAGCCAAGCCTATAACGCCAACCCCTCCGCCCCCTCAAGCGCCAAAAGCGCAAACCACCCCCCAACCACCGGCCTCGCAGCAAAATGCCCACTCCCAATCGCCCAGTTCCCCGTATCCGCATCATAAAGATCCGTGACGGGGACATTCGTCGGCGTCTCTTGGATCCACTTGGCCACCTCGCCGACGAACAAGTTCTTCGTCTCCTCGCTCGCGATGGCAGCAGCGAAGAACTCCCAGTCGTTCTTCGTGTAATCGTGTCGTGTATCCAGGGGTACGCCGTAGGTGGACATGACGGTGGGATAGAAGTTGGATTGCATGTCGTAGATGGATTGGGGTACGAAGTTAAGTGCGAGTTCGCGGTCGCCGTAGAGGTTGTATAGGAGCCCGTGGGTTTCGTTGTGTCCGTAGTTCAGTGTTGTATGTGGGGGTTTGGCATCGTGGGCGATTCCTAGGGTTTGCCATTGGGTTAGGTAGGAGGAAGCTATTTTCGTGTAGTTTGCTCCTGTTTCAGTGTTTCCGGTGGCGTTGGCGATTACTGCCATTGCTTGAATACCGATGATACCTTTGAGAGCGAGGTTGGTTTGGTTGACCAGGGAGCCTGCGAAATCATCTGTTGATATTTGGTCGGCGGGGATGAGAGCTTCTTCGATGAGGTATTGTGTCCATTGATCTAGAACTTTGAAGTGTTGCGTGAGGTAGGCTTTATCTTTCATTCTTTGGGCGTATGCAAGTGTCATTATGAGCATGTTCCCACATTCTTCTAGAGGCTGTGGCTCATCGAGGCCGTCCGGATGACCAGTTGCCTAGAAAGTAAGAGTAAGCTTTGTTCATTCTCTTCCAAACAAAATGAAAGAAGTGGATGTGGGAGAAAATGAACTGAGGAACTTACATTAGGATAATGCGCTCCCAAATCATGCATAGAGTACTTATTCGGATACTGCCCACTCTCCATATTTTCAAACAGTGGATCCAGGAGCAACTTCAACCACTCAGGTTTCAAGTATAAAAGAATTGGGTGATATGGAAAAATGACGTCTACGGTCTGAGTGTTTCCATCAGAGCTGATTTCCTTCAGGAAAAGATACTGCTTCGTCAAATTCCCAACAAGTTGAGTAGCTCCAAATGCTTGACGGGTAGCAAGAGTCGTGGCAATTGAATAGTTCTGGCCACCAGCAGCAACTGAATCTTTGGCAATTCTGGTATCAAGAGTACGTGCGTTTCTACTCGCAGTGGCATAGTCATGGTAGAAGAAAGCAACCTAAGAATATCAGCTGATTTCAATGCCAAGAATAATTCATTACTCACAGATTCCTCTTCACTTGCAAAGTAACTTGTCCATAACGAAGCCAGAGGAATGATTCCAGTTTCTCCATCAAACTGAATAGCCTGCTTCTGAGAGAGACCAATGGTATACAGAGTCGAATGACTTTCTCGTTGAACAGTACCAAAATCACTTGAGTATCCGAAAACTGGGTAGTTCTGGTTGATAGGTCTGTAATTCGTGTCGTTGGTATTTGTCAAAGTACCATTATTCAAGAATTGACCACGGACAACCGAATCTGGTCCGGACTGATAGGCAAGGTTCAAACTGTTCTTGGTGGAATAGTAAAAGTTACCCCAGTCAGCTTGATCCGAGGATTCGCTGAATTCGAGCTGCGTTTGTCTATAAACCTTGTGATAAGCAACACCATCTGTTACCCCGTAATCCCATTGGGCCACAGAGCTGTGATCTCCAGCAACCCATTCTATTTGATAAGTCAATTCTCTCCTTTCGTATGGCTGATTGAATGCTTACCAGCAGATATGTCAGTGTAGAGCTGTACTTGATGACCTGCTCCGTCTGCCGAGCTCACTCGGACTTCAAGATATGAGGCTAGAACCGATTGTCGTTTCATATCATCTACATTAACTGGGGACGTGAAAGTGATATTCACTGAGAAATTTAGTATGATACCAGCAAATAAAGTCTTCGATATCCAAGGAGGAATTCTTATAGCTCCAATCTCGGGAGAAAATTGAACATAAGAGAACATAAGAAAGTCAACTTACTCTCAATCTTCCCTCCAACATCCATAACGAACTGACTCGAAGTAGCCGTATAAGTAAAAGACTTTTGGAAAACCACTTGTGATCCAGGATACCCAGGATTTCCCATCCAAGTATACGCTACCCCGTCTACACGAATCAAACCCGTCCATGCAGTAACTTGTCCACTTCAACTCAAATTAGCCTCGAAGACCACGCTCTTGAGTATGGGATGTACGCACGCCCAAAACTGAGGCCATTGACCAGCCAGATATCCCCCATTTCCTCCATCGCTCCCAGCGAATAACCACGTGCTCAAGTAAGGAGATCTGACAGCGAGAGGAATAGCTGGAGGTCGAGCAGGTGTAAATGTTGATTTTGGTGTCTGTAAAATTCCCACTTCTTTTCCATTTGTGGAATCGAGAAAAGCTGTTAAAGCAATGATCAATAATGGGAGATACTTCATTGTCGTGACCGATTGGTGAAAGACCGGTGTTGGGTGACTGTCCAAATCCAGAAGGGGCTTTTGGTTATGTTGAATCTCGGGAATTCCAGTAGTTATGTATATTCCAGTCGGTGACACATTCACCCAACTAGTGATGCGGGGTATTCTGTAAGAGTGAAGATGGCTGTGAAGCAGTAGAGAGCGACTAGGGTATGGATGGTCACAAGCGTGGAGGAAAGATGGTCAAGTAGAAAGTCGATACTGCAGGTCCCAACAGGTGTAAGCGTGCTCTGACTACGCATGAACCAAATGAATGTTGCACAGAGGTAACCTTAGCACTCTGTTGGCCCTGGAACGTGATTGGGACTTAACACATGATAGACTCCTTTTTGTGTAGGAGCCGTCGTCGAAGTATACGTACCCAGAGGTTTTTTGGTATCTTGTACCGGCATCCGGGCTGGTCCAGGTATGGGAAGGAGCATGTCAGGGTTGTGGCAGAGTTTTAGCAGCGGGAGTTACTGTAAGCTTCATTGTTTCGCTCCTGCCGAAAGCTTGAGGGCAAGTCGATTCAGCATCAGCCATGTAGACTGCCTTCAAACGTGGCAGCATATTCATAAGAAGTATCTATCAGCGTACTCTTACAGGATTCAAAATTGCACACATATAAGACCACTCGGAAGAAATATCTAGTAAGAGATGTTGTGCCAATGTCAGAAGCTTCTTTACTTCCGATCGAGAAGCGAACGCCTGCAAGGGGTAGCAACCATGAAGGATTAGAGGCGAGGTAGTAAAATGCAACAACGTTAACCCACCCCCACAAAAGCTGTCATCCCGCATGAGAGTCCGAGGTATGTAGCGCACCACTTAGGACGCATTGGTATGTCGTCCACCGGACGAACTATTCTATTGATTAAAAGGACGCTTTTGGAAGTTGTCAAGAGGCAACACGCATCTTCCGTGATCAGAATTCCGCTCGGGGAAGAAAAAAAAGAACATTTGACGTTCAACCCAACTCACAAGACCCCCACAAGACCCCCATACATTGCAGGAGGGTCGGTAGGAGCTGCAAGTAAACTAGCATCATCCACACTTCTCGTTCGCTTGTCCATGGTCTCGGGACTTTCAACCAAGATTAGATTAAACTCTCGAACATCGGATGAGAACAACCATGGACCGGGGTGTATTTTCAAGTTTTGTTAGGAGAAAATGTATGGCGTGTATGAAAGGAGGTTGGTTCAGAACGGGCCGTTTGAAGACATCCTTGCGCTGATCTACTCGGTAGGACGATATCGCGGGGTAAGAGCTAGGGGGGGTACTTGTGACTTCCATGGATTTTTATTGATGCAGCTCTCATCGGGAAGTTGCGATGAAGGAAGGTAACTCGGCTTGAATATGGCACTATTACCCCGCTGTTTGTGCAACGGAAAAGTGTCTATTTGGACATCTACTGGAAACAGTGGTCGAAGGAGCAAACGAGGAACGGTGCCGAGATGGATGGTTAGCGTTCTGCAACTATTCTACTAGCTACTAGTACTTGTACCTAGCTGAGCCTACGTAAATCTTACTTGGAGGATTCTTCAATCGCGGAAGTGAAGGTCTCATGGTCTTCATGAACGTCGCAGGGTTTTGTCCGAAGGTGCATGCATTCTTGCATTTCGGGAAGGTGCGCATGTCATCCGTGACGTACAACCTCCAGGTTCATCAAAATGTGCGGATGCATTTCAACATTTCCAGACCACATGCTCGCGCTGATACTTCTCAAAATCGTTCATCATACACAACCTTGACATGAACCCCAGGAGAGGACTACAATGCCCTCGCACGTGTATTCGTGCAACTCAAACTCCTGTTCCAACGGCGGGCCTTCAATTCATACAACACACCCCTGGCACTTCATGAACCGTCTCCAGGACTCCTCTTCTCTCTCACCATGAGAAGAAATATGGTGACGAACTTAAGTCTTGGGCAAAAAGATAAATTCAACCTTTCAAACACAACCAAGCTCACTCTCTCTTTGCCTCCAAACCCAAAGCCTTCCTTTTGCTCATGCTAACCTTCTTCAACCTTTCATCTTCATCCCTCGTTGCATGCAGATAAATCTCACAAGCCAACATATTGATAGCCAACCCTAACCAAAATGCCGCCCCGAACGTCGTATGGAACATAGCAGCCACCTCCTCCGGTCTCTCCCTATTTATCGTCACCGTCACCGCAACGAACGTCTCCTCCATCGCATTCCCACCTCTACAAAGAGGATACCTTTGATACAAATCCGAAAAGGTTGTGGAGTTGGTGAAATGAGGGGGGTACAAAAAGATGATTTCCGCGCAAGACTTGGCGACGTGGTATTGATTTGGTGAGAGGACCAGGATCCCGATAATGAGGGGATAGAGCATTATTCTCAGTGTCAGGATCTGGATTCATTAATGTTGTGGTCAATAGACACAGCGGGAGAAACAGAACAACTCACAGATCCAATCAGCGCCCAAGTTCTAATCGCCCACACCCTGTGTAGATCAATTCTTAGCCCCCGGATCGCAGACCAGGATTTGAATATCGAAATGGTACTCCCAATCGCCACGACGATTATAAGAGATTGCGTGTCGATTGTCCCGCCTACGGACTTGGGGCCGAGTCGTAGCGCAGCTGGATTTAGATGGTCAGTATCTTTCTGCTTTCCCTAGGCCAGACGAGAGGGTTGACGTACTTATATTCCCAATGATCAACAGTACAAAAAGTAGTCTGCCAGAATATCTATGCAAACCGATATATTTCTTCCTCATCGCAGGTAGGAATTGTAGCGGCAAGAGCATCCCAGCAGCTATCTCATAATCAGCACCCCTCTCCTCAATCTTCACGGAAACAGGAAGACTCACGGATAACGCATAATAAATGGACGTGTATAGCAACCTTCATCCCCCAGTCCTCCTCCCTTCCATACCAATATTCTTCCCCTGGTATGGAGGGCTTCTTCCAATTGACATGGCTCAGACAGAATATCGCGAATACACAGGCTGTTAGGAGAAAGTACACGAGATTCGATCTTCTCGTGAATCCCGTGATTCGAAGGAGTGCTGGTGGTGAGACTGTCATTGTCATGGTCGTCGGGAAGCTTTTGATTCTTGAGATTCGCTGAGATATGTGAAGGTATTGAGGTCACTCTGGTGAGGTGTTGAGGCTGAAGAACTTGGAAATGAAAAATGGAACGTGAGAAGATTTATATAAGGGACCCCATTTTATTGATCATTGAAGGCGAAGGCGAATCTCTCGCGGTAAGAAAGGTTATACGGAGTGCAGATACGCACGTAAGAAAGACCCGACCAGGTGAATGTTCACCGAACTATCACTTCATTTTCACTGCTGTGCTGTGCCGTGCTGTGCTGATGCTACGGACAGTCAGTAAGATACGGACTGTCGGATAATTTCAGCTACCCACAAGGATGCGATGAAGAAACCGCCTCCCAGTGGACAAGGAAAGTGGCAGAGATTTATCTTTTAACTATTAGCGTAAGTTGATGCTAAGTACTAAAATGTTTGAAATATCTAGAACAATCATCTCTATTGTGCTATCGTTTTCGATAAATCACTTTAATTATTCTAATTGAATAATATAACATAATAGTTTTTATTTAAGTCAGGACATAATAAAAGAGGTTTCTGCCACTTTTCTTGTCCACCGGGAGACCGCAAAACCTAAAATATTATTCAGCGGGTCGGGATTTACTGTAACCAATAGCGATGAGGAAAACCCCCTTCGCATTCGCAAAGCATGGAGGGTGTCGGGGGAATTTTGTGCCGCTGTCTTGGGCCGGGGGTTGTACGGACGTATGGTAGAGTATGCAACCTGACGTCTGGATACAGTAAGCCTAGAGTACGAGTCCTCATATATCTTTCTTCCCTTTTGGTTAGGTAGGCACTGGCAGTAGTTATTGGTTTTGTGTCATATGACTCTTCTTCTTTTTTGTTTTTCTGTTTAGGAGGAATGGCAAGGTACATACCATCTATCCTCGTGAAATTGAAGAGGATGGATTTATCTTGCGGTAGTAAGATTACATCTACGATCTACCTACTCCCCTCAATACTCAAAGAAGGATTCGAGATACTGCTGGTGCTGTGTTTCTTTCTTTCTTTCGACCGCGTGCGTGCAAATAAGTGGTGGCCAGATGAAATAACAGTCATCTTGTTTATTGAATCGAATTTGCGGAGTTGTGGTACCATGGGTTTTGACGGAGCGGTATGCATGGTTTTGTTTACATTGCTGTATGATATCGTGTGCTGTATGTGCTGTATGTATTATGTATATGTAGAGCGTGTACAGAAAGAAGGAGGGAAGAAGGAAACATCATTTCGGTTCATTATATAATGGCATCATACTATCTACGCAAAAAAAGGGGAAAGACGTCGGGTATAACAATAACAACAGCAATAACCACCCAAAAAAAGTTCCCCCAAAAACCAAATCCACCAACTCCATGCTCGAAGAAAACGCTCAAATCCAGACCCCAATTACCCATCCCGTCTATCATTATTCAATCATGCATGAAACCTCAACCTCGCAATCGAAAAAATCATATTCTGCAGCACATGAACCATAACCACCACACCCGTAGGCAACAATTCGGGGAGCAACCCCATATCCTTCTTCGCCTCCCCGGTAACATCAATACTCCATCCAAGCCAAAGGATCCTTCTTAATACCCAACCTGCAGTAATCTCACACCCCCAGGTCACCATGGAAGCCCAGAGGGTAAGTCGGAAATTATACCGTTCTCCCCCATCGATAGGCAGACTTCCGCCATCGGGCGGTGGGAGTGAGGGTTCTTGTTCGAAGGCGAAGTAGGGGTAGACGTCTTTGTTGTTTCCGTAGTGGAGGACTAGGATGGAACCCAGGAATGCGAGCATGGAGACGTTTTCTGCGATACCGCGGATGAAAACGTTCCTAGCGCAGAACTTTTGGTAGGCCGGGAGGGATTGGCCGTTGAGTGATAGTAGCTTTAGGATGTAGTGGAAGGGTTTGGAGATCGTGAGAGGTAGAAATATTATGAGGAATGTGGAGGATAGGATTTGAAGATATATGAATTGCTCCGGTGATCGAAGACGAGCATATAGGGCGCGAACGTATGTCTGATATGTCAAGGCAAAGTATCTGCAGGGTATTAGCACTATCGATTGATTATGGGGAATTTGATACTCACAGTTTGAAAATCCAACCGAGAGGGTAACTGCCTACCCTCTCGCCCTCGTCACCACCAAGGATCCATCCGACCAAGCCATCCAGCAAATGAACCGTCACAACCCAACTGTATACATACAGAATTGTGTGCAAAGTATTGTGTGGTAGAGTTCGTAGATACACCTCGGCATAAGCCTCTCCCAGCACATATGCCATCATTCCGATGAATAAGGCGGTGCAAAACCAGATAAACCTCACAAAACTAGCCGGAATCCAACGTTTTCTCATAAATCGTTCTCTACCTGTGGGATCTGTTGCAAGGGCAACTTCAAGAGAGGCATTCGGATCAAAATGAGTTTGCATTACCGGGGCTCTTCTGGGGCGATTTCGAGCAATCATTGTATTTTCATCACCGGTCCACCAAGAAGAAGTAAAAATCCGCTGCGTCTCGGAAAGAGATTGGCGAAGTCCAAGGTGACGTTCGTGGTTAAGAAGAATTGCAAAGGCTATCAAAAGAGGCATAGCCATTGTGAAAAAAGTCCAGCATATCCAAGTGGTATTGTGGTTCGTCAAGTACCTCGTTTCCGGGAAATAGTAGACAGGTATTGGAACCACGATCGAGATCACTGCTATTGCAGATATTGTGAAGGGGAGTCCCAAGCTCTGCGGCCACCAATTCAAACTGTAGATGTTGAAGACCTTTGTGATCCATATCAATGCCGTGATGTTGTAGAAGCCGTAGTAAACAAACAGGAAGAACCAAAAGTTGATCTCGACCCGTGCTTCTCCATGTCCAGGTATCTTATGTCCAGAGGCCCCTGGGTCAACAGGTGGAACCCAATCGTCGTCGTCCGGCAACTCGTACTTGGGAATTGGAATGGCACACCACGCAACAGCCTAGCATTTCGTATTAGCCATTGCACTCATAGATACTGGGAAACGAGAGGTTCTTTGTGGGATATTGTGATGGCAAACTAACCAAAGCAGCCGGCATAACAATCAACACGGCCCATCTCGTCCACCATTTATCCACCACCCTCGCAACAGCAGCCTGCTTCGGCTCAAGCCATATATCCTTCGAATTCCTCGTCCACCGCCTTATGACGCCCTCTTCGTCGTCTGAACTGTCTACTTCGCTCCCTCCATCCACCAAGCCCTCCCTACTCCCTCCAAAGAGACCACCATATATTCCCAGTCCTGAACCCAAATTTGGCAGCAAACTATTCCTCCTCCTCCCGCTGCGATGCGTGTCCGGCACAGCTCGAAATCGACCGAGGAGAGGTGAGCTCTCGCTGGTCGCGCGGTGGGAATCACGGCCTTGCTGGAAGTCGAAGAAGGAAGGCATCCCCGGAAATGCTGGTCTTCGTCCTGGACGTTATTTCTTTTGCTCTGTGCCCCGTTCCACGGTGTTTACATTGTTGCTGTGATCTGCAGCCAGAGGGTATTTTTGGTGGGACGCGAAAGATTGCTGCAAGGAGGGTCTTGGGACCTCGGGTTCTCGGATTCTCGGGCCGCGGATCGGTTTCACAATTCGGTAAAATCCCCCCACCAGCCCCTTTACGGTGGCTCGGGTGGTACCACTGGGTAGCCTGGAAGGGAAAGGGTGGAATCGCGTTCAGATCTGGATGTAGCAAACAGCATGTTGATAAACGAGTCCCGTATTTGAGAGCCTGTTGGAGGATAAGGAATGGTCCTGCGAGAATCGACATTGTGTTCTAATTCAAAGCCAATACGCTTGAGGCTGTTGTTGATCGGAACAAATTGGAATTTGAAGTGGGACATATCAGACTTGTGCCAATGCTTTGTTACTAGGTGTGTTGACCACACAAGAAAGAGTTTTTAGCCTTGCACAGTAATCCTCCAAAGTCCTCCAAAATTGGTCATTATGAGGTATGAAAGATGTGGGCCAACTGGGAGAGGCTGGACAGATAGCAAGATGTTGAATCCTAGAGATGTCCACGCAATCACCAAATTCCTTGAGACAATTTGAGTATTGGCAGGAACCTCAATCAGGACAGTATCACAACTTCCATCAACGTATATCATTCTAGTATTTCTCTTGAAATTGGTTTTGAAAGTTGTAGCGAAATCAGCCGCCGCATTTTCGACTTCAACCATATGCTCGAATGACTAAAGAGGGCGATAGTGGTGGAGAAAGATGCTTCGAGAATCTCTAAAGGCAAGGAGATGATGTTCCAGTGTAGCACAGTTACTGATTGTTCTGGCACAAAATGTATCTCTCCAATTATCACAGTAGACGACAACAACCTAGGGCTTAGGAAGAGAATACAACCATATTTTGTTTCTAAGCTACTCTCAACTTTATTAGCAAGCCCTTTTAACACAGATCAACAAGAGAAAAGTAGATATATTGAAGACCTACCTCCCCAGGAAGCTTAGCAAAGTGCGTAAACTTCTAATGGCGATTTGTTTCATACGGCCACTCAATCATTCTAAACCCAGTAGTGTATGTGAAGTCTCCCTCGCAAGCCTCACCAGATCCAAGTGTTGGTCTATCAACGATTTTCCACATTTCTAGTTGGTATTAGCATATATATGTATATGTCTGAGGAAGAGCTTGTTTCGGATACCTGGGTCATAAAAATCGGTAAATGGCTGGACAGCTTGACGACCTTGTTCCTTAATATTATTGCTGACTCCATTGTGCTCAATCTGTGGAATAGCAGCACTTTCAGAGTGAGCTGGAGACTCAGATGGCCCACTCTAATGAGCCTCAAGCATGTCGCCTAGACTGTGAGATGTTTCTATGGACTCTATCCGTTTCTGCTTGATATGTAACCCCAGCTGAAAAGAACTTCTTGCAGGATGAACAATAGTACTTACCTGTTTGGTGAGACTTATTTTTGCCCAAGTTAGTTTGCATAGCCACAAACTGCAGAGAATTATAAGGAGCGTTTTAGACTAATGGCGTAAATTCCTGTCCATACACGTGTAGGTGTGTGGCTTTTTCAAGATATGTTGCCCACAAGGAAAACGTGGAGTTACGTTTCCGATACTGGGAGGAGAATAGGAACTCAGGAAGCCTGTGGATCTTTGCATCTTTTTTGAGTACAGTTTGGCCTGACTTCTTCGATACAAATCACTAGTGAAGTGGGAAATCACATGATGGTGACTTCTATTGAATAACCTATGGCCATGAGAATTGTCACAAAGGGGCCAATATGCAATCAATAGGAATAAGCAACTAGTGAAGAGGCTTGGTTTTGTAGATTAACGGACGAATGGAACAACAGGGGTTGCATATAGGTTCTTGTGGAAGGCATCTCTTCATAAGTGAATAGACACTTGAGTGTATAGTTTACTGTTAACAAACTGACGTAATGGAGGCAATGATAAATTTATCAAGATCAGGATTACTGTAAGAAAGCCTTGACATTGTGAGCTAAGATGCGTTCAGACAATAACTTTATAGAAAGCCTCAACCTCTAACCTTTACTTTGAATCAAGATATAAATAATGAAATTGTCCTCCTAAAATCAAAGTACGAAAATCACACAACCTACAATTATCAAGATCTCTGCTCTGTTGTTAGGGCATGCTGGGTCAAAATTGTGAGGAGTAGACACATTTTGCCATAAATCAAACGGCAAGAAAGTGAGGAAAATTAGACTTATCTGGCTCTATAATTTTGAATTGTTGATATTGCTATTAGGAATATATCAAGGCCAAGAGAGAGTCACATAATCCACCACTGCTCACCTAGTACCTATACCTATAAGGCCACTGACAGCCCTTCAGGGTTTCCAACCGCTTGTGCGTGCTCTAAATAATCCTTGAGGATCCACTTCAGCAGCAACAGATCTTGCCAAAGCTAGTAGAATTGATCTGTTCAATATCGTCAATCAGCCTATTCTCTGGGGCTTTGTTACAGAGTCTCATATGAGCTGCATGATTTCTGCATGTAAATCTGCATTTCCAGTTAGGCCGTGTCTTGATCAGAATCAGCTGTAGATAAAGTTCGTATCAAACCAGATTCTACAGGCCTTACCTGATGGTCTTCTCCAAAGTGGCACCCTGAGAAACCCTGGTGTGGGCTTTGCAATGTCATCCTGCAAGGAATTTTGAACAACAACCGCGTCACTGAAGCGTAGGCAGAAAATACATGGTGAATTCCTCCTAAATCACCGTCATATTCGTCAGGCATGAAGCTTTCAATATTTCTGTTCAAGCTTGTCGGGTGGTGGGGTACGGCTATCTCAAATTGGTTCTGATTGACGAAGTATACTCTGAAAGGCATTTGACAGCATGCTAAAGGGAATTTCAGATGAGAAAACTCGGTACTATGATTCTGTAGGCAGTGTCACTACTATTGCGTTCTTTGTGTTGGGCAGACAGGTATCAATTTTCTTTCGTGTTGGTGGAGGCATCGATAGCAGCGTCAAGAGTCATTCGCTTTCATAAATACAATGATATGAGAATTCTTCTCTCAAGCTGTCTACTCGGCCAGATTAGTGATTTCACCGAAAATGAAGCCTGATACCCGGCAACGCCGGGAGGTGCTTAGTTCACTCGTACAAAACCCTTCTACTTCAACACAAAACCCCCAACAATTCGTCCCAGATACTGCCAAGTTGAAACTACCTATTTCCATACCAACTCACAAAGGAGTGTGTTCGGCGGACTCATTGGTCTTTAGCTTTCTCCATTCGCGAATAAAAGTGATTGCCTGGTTAGCAGCCCCCAATCTTCGTGAAATGACAAGATGCCCCCGATTTGTTCGGGTTTTCCTGGGGCTTTGGAGACTAGTTTCACCAAATAGCTCTGCTAATCCTTTGTATGATCTATTCGCTATATCTTCTTGTAGGTTAATAGCATACCAGGCTGACTCTAGCATTGAGTTATAGTAGTGAAAACATACGGGTTAAACCGCGAAGCGATGAGCAATCAGCTTGATGGTGCAGTATGCGACTTTCTCTGTAGTTTGGGCAACCGACCCCTCTCTTGGGGCCAGTCCCAATAGCGCAGCATACCACCATTCTTCACAAAACTCTGTGCCTAGTATGCAGCACTCGAAGTTGATTTTCTCCCACAAAACTCGATGAGACGCCAGGAATTGCTGTTTCAAAGTCTTGTATACATTTTTGGAAGACTCCTGCCATGTCTTGACACACGGAGGTTCGCCATCTACTGGAGGACCTCGAAAGTTTGAAATATCTGTGTAATGTGAAAGTTTCGAGGTCACCTGAAGCAGGAGGGGTTTCCATACAAGATCAGGCCTATGAGGACCTGGCTGTGGCTGTGTAGGACCGACGTAAGGTAATTGTTCATTCAACACAACAGTCAGGTCTTCGAGTAGTGGGAATATATGCAGCCAATGATTCAAATTCATGAACCATTGATTCCATGGGACCGCAAGGTTTTGTACGCAACTCAGCTGCAGGCTCGAGAGGCTTGGCCCAAAAAGAAAGCTCTCTTCTCTTTGAGGGAGAACTACGATATCTCTTGCGCCGTCGACATATATAGGCTTTCGGTTTGGAAGGTGGTTTGCGTCGTCTCTTGGGTCGGTTCCGGTCTGCGTGTTTCGTTGGATATTGGAATAGTGAGATAGGTAAATGCTCCAGGAACCTCGACAGGTGAACATGTCTTCAAGCCTTCCGAGTTAGCATGCATCCGTAGTTTATTTTGTGAAGAGGGAGGAGAAGATAATGTAAGATCACATACGCTGATTGGTATCATGAGAGTCTGCATATTGATCAACAGCAAACTCAATGTTGTTTTCGTCATTCATAAATTGAATGCACACTAGTTTAGGTTCTGGCAAACTCTCTTCCCAAATTTTGTTCCTGATCTAAGGCGAATTGGTTCAATTAGCATTTTATAAGTAAAAAGGATATGTACGAGCTTACAAAACCCAACGTTGACGTATGACCTTGTAATAAGAGAGGCGTTTGAGTACGGAAAAGACTTACCTCTCCTGGTAGGAATGAAAATCCAGGCATCAGTTTGGGCTCCTCTGAAATTCGCCAGTCTGCAAGTCTGACCTCTCCACGTTGAAGGAGATTATCAATGACCCTCCCATTTTCATTTTCTAACGGAACAACCTTCCAGTTTTCTGCATACATTCCAGTTAGATACATAAGCTTCCCAGGACAGAAAATGAAAAGGATGCTTACCTGGGTCGTATGTGTGTATTTGATGTACTTGCAAATTGTGTTCATTCACTGAAGGATTCATAGAAGGGGAGTGTTGTGGTTGTCTTTCAACATAGTAGGCATCATATGCATGATTCCTTTTATCTACATCTATTAAGTTCATCAGTCTAAAATCTAATGCTCAACGGAATCGTAAATGATGATTGTACGTACATGATGGTACTTTGCTGTCTCTTCGTATAACACTATATTGTTGTGACATAGTGAAGTATTAAATTCTTTTATCCTCTTTGTGTCCACTTCCGCAAGCTAAACTCTCCTCCCGTTTGTCTCTGAGATAGGCAAACTCAGAACTACATTTGACGACGTCAAACCGACCGACTGGGTGAATGTAGGGGAAGAGAGCAGGGTGTGCAACTGATGTTGGGGTCGGATTTACGTGTTGTAGGGCGTAAATTGGCTTGATTGAGGGAGAGGCCAGAAGTGTTGACGTGTTGTGGGTGGTTGACTGAACGGGAGACCGACGTGTTGACGTGTTGTTGGTGGTTGATTGAAGGAGAGACCGATATGTTGTGGGTGGACGTGACAGGCAAAAAGCGCGTTAGTCTTGGTCTCTCGCGTAATTTCTCAACCATACTTGGCAACCATCAAAGAGCAGTACTGGTATACATCGTCCAACAGATGCAAATGACTGAACTCAAGGAAAATAACTGACTGAGGTTTTAACATATGCCTATTCAGAACTGAAAGGAGATGATTATTTTCAGCTTTCCTAAACCGACAGGTTTTGTTTATGCGTGAGGCTTTGTTTATGCGTGAGGCTTTGTTTATGCGTGAGAGCTTATGTAGATTCTCGGGTGAATGCACCTCGGCTCAGAATATGTGATGAGATAGGTGGAAAGAAATCAAGTCGCTAGTAGTAAGAAGGCCTTTATCTCTCAGCTTTTGAATTGGACCTATAACAACTCTTCATCAACCGCGAAATGGCTTTCAAATTGAAATTAGAATGAAAACAAAAACCCAACGAATTATGCCCTATTTTACAAGTATATCTCATATGCTCTTTTGATAATCACTTACAGGAGATGCCACTAGGCAAGTTATACTTTTTAGAGTAATGTAGCTTCCTCGCTAAAAACGAATCATTGATTTTTCTTATGACTAATTTTGATATCACTTGGTACTCACAAACGTAGTTTGTGGTTTTAAACAATCATGTCTTATTCGATGCCTAATCGTTTAGGAGAAGTGAAATTTTGTATCTACGCTACAAACAGTTATATGCCTCATTCCAGGTCACGTGGATATTCCCACAAGTAACAGCCCTGAAGTATATCACTGAGGGCTTCTATTATAATTACTTTTTGGATTTGATAATAAAAATTTAATTACTCTGACATATACCTTACAGCAAAATTTAATGTTGTCGGGAAATCTGGGCGGAAAACTTTCAATTAACTAAGTGCTAAGTGCCCTGACTATTTATTTTAGGAGCGAGCCACGCTAGTCCGCATTGAGTAGAACTAGCAAGATGGCATGTGCCTGATATTGACATGAAGTGAGTCACTACTCGTAACCTTTCTACTATTTCTAACATTTGACTATTAGTCACTGAAGTGCTATCTAGAGAATACGTAAAGGCCCCTCCCCTAATGGCGTTCCAAAGTCGATGGCTTGATGTCGAAGTACTTGAGGATCTATTTACAATGTAAAGTCACGGGCATAAAATGTGTATTTGAAGCCGCCAAAGTTTATTGAATTATGTGTATTTCTTCTACTAAGGGCAAAATTTATACGCTAAGAACCATTTTCTACATTTACGATAACCGACGATCGACATCTGGAACTATATTGCATGGAATTATCCCATTCCACTCCATCTGGAATAATTCCAGAGCACCTTTATAATGGGATGGAATCATTACGATACTTAGTCTCTTCCACGGAATTCCACAGGGGTTTCCGAAGAATGAAAATAGCAGGATCTAAGAGGCGAAAGGGATGGCCTATAGTGTAGAATATATTTGTTACATATTCAGATGCAAGTAAATAGGAATAGTAGTCATTACGTGTACTCTATACTTCGCAACCAACCATAGAAAGACTAATAAGCTACTAGATAATTAAAAGAAGATGATAGACCTTAAGGGGGGAATATGTAACGGCTGTAGCTCTTACATAGTGATATAGCTGGCCTGCCGAGCTAGCCTAGTACTACCTAGGTGTATATAAGCACCTGAATTTGTACGTAGAGGGTCTCATGCCCTCTTTCTTGCGACTATAATACAAAAGACCTTGTCCCGATCATTCCATATCTTGCTCCCGTCGTAAAGGGCGGAAACCGCCATCTTCCTTAATTGCAACACCTTGAGAAATAAGGAGACATCCCAGGCCCCAATATGCAAAGTTTTCCGCATTTGCCATCGCTTCTTCATTCTTCTTGCTCTTAACAGCCTGCCATCTATATGCGTTTGGGCCCATGTCAAACCAAGCAGTACCAGTCCAGGCATTTTTAATCGTGTGGGCAATCTCGTGGAGTAGACAGACGGTGAGTATACCACCAAACTGGTCAATGTAGTTGGGGCTTGAGTCGAGTGGACTAACATTGAGCTGTGAGACCGCAAATGCTGGTGCCTCAAGTAAAACAGAACAGAGGCTGATCGTGCATAAATCGGGCTTTCCTAACTCGGTCACATGATAATAGGTTTGGGCGGATATAAATAACCCAGCTGGATTCCTGACATTGTCTATGCAGCCTGGTTTCATACGTTGCAAATTGGCCGGTTTCCACGTTATATGGTTTTCACGATCGTACCACATGTCATTCGGGATTCCAGGAGTCTTTCCCGGTGGCCATCATCTTGCATCGTCATCACAGTAGACATATGTATTGGCGTCTTCCTTGCGTGTAGCAGCCTCGAGGTTAACAGCATTGATCGCCTCTTTCACGAATTCGAACGTGTCCTCGCGGTTGTCTCCCCACACAAGTCTGAAGTATATCCCAGCCTCGGTCGACGGGTCTGGGTTCGTATCCGAATTAGCCAGGGTGAGCATTTTCTGGACTTCTCCCCACAGCATCGGGGTAAAATATTGAGAACAAGAGTCATCAAACCACAAGGTTCTTATCGGAAGTGCTGCAAGTGCTTCGAAGATTAACAAAATTATGAGATATGAAAAGCTTAACCGAAATCGGAATCGAGCAACAGAAGCGAAGGCCATTCTGTATGTAGATAAGTGAGTAACAATACTCATGAACAATGACCTTATTCATAGCTTGAAAGGAACGTACAGCTTATGTAAATAAAAAGAACACTCCTGCCTAAGCTAATACAGGGGCTAGTACGAAAATAGATATAATACTGTAATATAAGCACGGACCAATTAATGTCGCTAAAGCGAGTTAATTTCGTTGAAATTAAAAAATTAATACCGTATATACGAGCCAAAGTTAAATGTCACAAATACGGACCGAATACAACTCCGACCAATTCGACTTAATATTGATTGATAAGCAACAATATTACTAACTTTGACGGTTCCATTATCACTTTCACTGCGAGGCTCTGATCGTGACAGTCCTTGCTAATTCAATAAGCTGTGTACATTATGGGAAGTTATCCCTTTCCATCTTAATTAGTATCAGGAACCCAATGAGGGACGTTTACTATCGCTGACGTCCTTTGGTATTGTGAGCATGAGTGACTTTATTATCAAAAATCCTACGAATACATAAGCATCTATTAAGTAACATTGAATGAAAATAGATAGTTATTACCTCATCTGTTGCCAGAAACAACTTGAACCGTGCACGTTGCCAAGAGTCTAAGCGATCTTGTAGGACCCGATATCTTAGGGCCTGTTTTCCGAGACGACATTAAGCCGTGATATCGTCGAATAGTATATTATAGGCTATATTTAGTTCTCTAAGAGACCGTCCACGTATAGACGCTAAGTGCCTAGTAAACTCTATTCCTAGTATCTTAAAGTATAATATTTCTCTTAATAAAAGATATAACGAAAGAACTTATTACTTAGACTAAAATATTATCCTTAATATTATATTTATAAGCGTTTATATACCCTATTTTTAACCTTTGTTAGGCGTCTAGACTCTAAGTCTCTTCCTAGTTTAGACACCTAGCTATATTATTTAAGTTTAGAAGCTAAATCGCTTATTTACTTTCGAATATACTACCTAGTATATAGTATCTCCCCTCTAAAGTTCTCCCCGCTATGTGACGAGCATGGATGGAATAGCTTTAACCAACTGCGCCAGCGGGCCAAAAAGGCACAAGAATTGATCGACGATCAATTCGCTATTCTACTACATTAGGAATGCACCCGGCACCACCCCGTGACTTCCAGCCACGTGACGATCCGTCACACGCTACTCCTTTCTACCGGAATCTCCGTTTCTATCTATATAAATTAGAAAGCTCTCCTTCCTACTCTAATCTTAACTAATCTATACTCCTTCTCCTTACTAGAGCTCCGGATAGAAAAGACTAGGAGTACTTCTAAGGCTAAGTATTATAGGTTTTAGTAGGTCTATATAGATAGTAGTAGCTAGTGTGACGGTTATGGTCACGAGTGCTGGATGTCACATGCTCGCTTAGCGAGGCGCGCTAGTACTAGCGTGCGCGACCTGTATTTAGTTCCCAGCTCTCTCGAGCTCTCCTTCTCTCCTCGTCTTTTGTCCTAAGAATAGAGTGTTGTTTGTTCCGACTGTCCAGAAGCACGTCTGTCACAAGCTAGTAGTAAAGTAGGTAGAAATTAGGTGGATATATACGTTCTTAATCTATAGGAAGGGTTAGTACTTCTTATAATATTCCGAACCGCCCGCCTCTCTTATAAGCTAAAAGGGTTTTAGAACTCTATAGGAGTAAGGACTTATCTAGTGAGATAGTATTTAGGACTTCTAAGCGAGAAAAAACGTGCATATTTTGATCGCTTTGCATAAAAGGAGCTAATAAAGGACCCTTTGTACAGCTGCATAATTCGTGCATATAGGAACACCAAAAGTACGATCCTACTCGCAAGGCCGCATCGAGCCCGAAACACATTTGAAACTTTCATAATTGAGACACAGATTAATTAGCTCAACACACTATAATCCTATGTTTTCGGAATGCGTATACGATTATTATAGCGGGAGTTATATAATTTATAAGTTGTCGCTACCTTTTTGCCACCTTTGAAGGGCGATTATGCCTAGGCAACCAGGCACCCATGTAGGAACACCAAAACCACCAAAACTACTAGGCAGCAAACACTACTCTCGCGCCCGCATCGAGGTAGAATCGCATGTAAAACACTCATAAATCGAGCATTAATAGTCTAAGCATCTAGGCTATATTCCTGTGTTCTCACGATGCTCTTACGATATCTGTAGCTAGCAGGGTGTGGGCGTACGTACAAGTGCGACCGTGGATTTTGGTGGGGTAGCAGGGGTGTGTCGCTTGAAGCCTTGACACGTGATCCGCCTCGCAAGACGTCTTTTTCTTAGTATTTAAATCTTTAATTAAATAACTTATTATTATTAAAGTTTGCTTATATTCAGGTTCACGTAGGAGGTGGATATGTTATTTGGGTCAAACAGCCGCCCTGGGGCACTTGTGAGGCTATTCGCACCTCATCAAGTGGAGCCCAGGCTGCCAGACGAAGGCTGTGCCCAAATAATGTGTGTGGGATTGTATGGTAATATTGGATTGTGGCTTGTATTGATAGAGTTTGTATGATGAGATTAGATTATAGTTTGTAGTTATAGAGCTTGTTTTGTAGTAATTGCTTGTTTTGTAGTACTTGCTTGTTTTGTAGTGATTGTTTGAATTGTAGTATTGCTCTTTGGTTTAAATTGCTTTGATTAAATTAGGCTTGTTTAAGTTTTAATTGCTTATATTGCTTGTTTTGTAATTATTGTATGTGATTCCTCCTAAGAACTGACGGGATTAAACCCGTAAGAAACCTCCTACTCAACAAGAATTTGTCCTCGATCGATACGTCAATATATCCTAAACACGCATCCGAAGTCCACCTTCCTAGCCTTTGTATTTGCTCCTTCGTAATTCCATTCTTGTGTGCTTGTATTACGGCTCCTCGACGATAACTGTGACCACTAAACTTCATCCAATTTTTGTATCCTAGTGCCTTTAACCTTCTCCTCAATTCGTCCACCATCGCGGGTTTTGTAAATAGCGTATTCGAGCCTCCTCTCGCTCTTTGAAACAGTAGCGCATTATAGTATTGTTTGTCTAATTTGAATAGCTTTTTAAGAGCTTTTACCGCGCATGTTAAATCGTCCTCCGCTACTACCACTACGTCAACCCCGCTATTCGAATAGTCCGTTTTGCTAGTCTTTAGCCTTATCGATACAAAGGATTCGTCTTCCGCAAAAGTGACGTTAGATCTAGTTACTTTCTCCTTCTCGAATTTAACCTTGTCCTTGAAGTCCTCCGCCGTATATATAAGCTCTCCTAAGCGAAAGAACCCCTTGTATACTAGCTTTGAAAACACTATGAAATTAAGATTGTTCCGAATTACGTCCTTGCTACTTTTCTCAGCTTCCTTGTCCCATCGTTCCGCTATAATGTCTTTAAGAATCTCGTAAGTAATTAGTTCCGCTTTGCGCTTCTCGTCTTCGATATTCATCCTTCTTGCTCCTGCTACAATACGCTTTACCGTCTTATTGTCGAATACCTTCAGATCTAGTATCCTGTTAACATATACTAAGCGAATATGTGATATTTGTTGTTATAAACTATCAGCTTTTAATTTGCCTTTAAACTTGCCCGGCCCTCCTGCCGCTCTAGGTACTATATAATTCGCTAGCGGAATTACTTAAGCTAGATATGGCTAGATTCTATTACATTTGTAGAAGAACTTGTACGCGTTTTGGCCCGAATTATATACCCTTCGAGTCCCTGGCGCTAATCTATACTATATATGTTTTACTACTAATTTTAAGAGTGCTTATAGGATTGTGCTATAGTATACTAAGGGAGGTTCCGCGTAATTGTACTTAGCAACTAGGGGTACAAGTTAGTAATTAAAACTCTGTCAAATCTTGAAAGCGCGTTAGCTAATATATTTTCCGCCCCCGGGAGCTAGTGTACCATAATCTCGATATCGTATTTTGCCGCCCTTAAGAGTATTCGACGAAGTAACGTATTTGCTAGGCTCTTTAAGGATTGTTTATTAAAACCTACGAATGTAGTAGCGTTATCTATATAGATATAGATTCTCTTAGATCTTTATAAAGGAGCCCACCGCTCGAACGCTTCTTTAATTACTTCTATTTCAGTAATGTTTATATTGAATACGTTATCGCCAGGTTCGCGCCTTGTTGACTTTGCGAACGCCATTCCTGGTTAAACTTCTAAGGCCCGATCTCTCTAATTTGCTAGACTATTAAGATAAAAACCTCCGTATCCTTAAATTGAAGTATCTGTAAACAGTTAAACTTCTTCTCTGTCTTTCGAAAAGAACGTAGTTCCGTTAAATTCTTAAACTGCTTTGAGCTACTACTTAATATCTTGACGTACTTCGCGTAGTATTCGCTTAGCCTAGTACTTCGTCGCTATTAGTAGAAACGAAGCAACGTAGCTCTAAAGGTTTCTATAAAATACCTAGCCTAGCTAAATTGCCGGAGCGCAATAGGTAAGAAAACCCGCTAATTCTCTCGCTTTTTCTAGCGAAAGTAAGTTACCTACTAGCGCGCTTGTCGTTAATCGAATCGCTTTTGCTACCTTGTCTTACGGGATACTTAGTATAAACTCTGTTATATCTATTATATAACCTAGGATTTTAACTCGAGTTCCCTTTGCGTTCTTTTGCTTCTTTTAAGGTATTCCGAGAACTATCGTAAATCTATTATAATTGTCCTTAAATTTGAGTATTTGTTCTTGTAATAATCCCGGTTAAAGGACTACTACAAAATCGTCTAAGTAATAGATTATATCCTCCTACTTTAAATACGATTATAATATCCAATGAATTGCTTCCGTAAACAAATTGAAGATAAAAGGAGAAGTCCTTAGTCTAAACATTAGACAGTTCTCTTAATAGTATTAGTTATTCTATTCAAATCTAAACATCTACTAAACCTTGTACGCTAGTAGGATATTCCTGAATACGTCTACCATATCGCGCTTTATAATCATCGCTCCTCGGCCTTTTTGTAGTACTATTGTAATAACTTAGCGTATTAATAAGTACTTTAAGTACACTACTTCTGCTTCGATCCCATTATTGACTAATATTGTAGTAGGGAAAGACAGATCGTGGATTCTTCGAAGAGAACTATCCTCTTTTGGTACTAGACCGAGTAGTAAGGATATAAACCTTTTAGGTAATGGAAGTTAAACTTTTAAGATTCGACCTAATCTGAGGTCCTTTTAAATACCTTCTTCTATAGCTCCTTAATTAAGTCTCGCCGATTTGTGATTCGCGGATATTAGTTATTTCTCGTCTCCTTTGTATCTAACTAGAGTACTAAACTAAAGAATTAATAAAAGGTGAAATCTTAGAGGTCCTAGATATAGAGCTAATAACTCCTTCTATACTTTAAATCTGAAGAGTAATAGCGAATCAGATAGTAGTTCGGCCTATCTATTATGACATTGAAATAAAGGAGAAGTATTAGGATATACAGGTGTGGGACAGCAAGGGTAACTTTGTATAAGTATTTGGAGTAATTCCCCTAATTGTACCTTAGATACCCCCTCTCCTGTACCAAACCTTTATTCTGTTTTAGGCTTATCCGCTACCTTATCCTTCTTCTTATTGCTTAAGGACCTACCGCTTGTGCCCGAACCGTTGACTTTGTATTCCTTGATCGAGTGATTCCTACTATATCTTATATACGTATAATAGCGTTTACACTAGGCCGCGGTATAAGAGAAATTGTTAAAGTTCCGACAAAGTACTATAATGTTGTTTAGCTCTTTCTTAAACCTATGCTTCTCTACTCTTCCTCCGCGTCTACTCGAACCTATTCCGCTACTAGATTAACTAAGCGTCTTTGTAACCGCGCGATAGTACTATAGAATCTATCTCTTAGGAAGAATCTACTTATTATAGTTGTACAAGTTGTTTTAGAACTTACGTTCTTTGTAGAATTAAATTGCTATTAGGAGGATTCCTTTTAACTAATCATATGTCTTCGTCAATCTTAACACTTTGTTATAGAATATATTATAAGCTCTATTTAACAGCGGGTATTTGTCTCCAAAGAAGACGTTGATAATCGATATGTACTACCTAAAACCTTCGCTCTAAATTGCGTAGGTGTTTCTGTAATCCCTTAATTTTCCTTTGACCTTTATACTCTTTATCTTTCTATTATTGAATACTATATTGTAATCTCTCTCGTCGTTGTTAAAATCCGCTGTAAAAGTTAATTTGCAGACGTTGATTAGGTCGAACTTTTCTAGAACAATATCTACTATATGCTTACGGTTAATCCCTTGGAATTGTAGTAAGAGCTTCTTTTACTTGTCTAATAACTTACCTTTATTATTATTATCTGCCACCTGAGTTCCGCCTACTCCTTGTGCCTAGACCGGTCCTGCCGTAGCACCTCCTAGGTTATTTGTTATCGCTGTAATTCGAGCTTACGATTCCTCCCTTAATAACATTAATTTAAGGTTGTACTCTTCTACCCGAAGTCGATCCTCCAACAATATATTACCCTGTAACACCTCTTGAATTCCCAGCAATTGCTTGTTCTAATATTGTTGTTATGGTAGTAGAAGTGGGCTACCTAAACCTATACCCGTTTGTTGTAGAGTTGTCATCTTGTCGAATTAATTCGAATTACACTTAAATAAGAGTAATATACTAAATCTAACAAAGGGACCAGCCTTTTAAATAAGAAAACTGCTCCTAAGAGCGTGCAACAACAATCCTACAATCAGTAGATTTGTTGTTGGTGTTGTGGACAAGTGATCTAAGAGATCAAACGATATATGCAAGCTTGCTTAGTCACCCTCAATACGCAAAACACATCCTATAAACCTTAGCTAATATATTCACTTGAAAGCCGGCGAGTTCGCACGAGCCTGCGAGCCCGTCTGGCCTCGTAGTATATAAGATTATAAAACTCTAATTTTTATAGTATATAGAGTATATATTTTAAGCTAATATATTTCCTCTTCTCTCTTACTTCTAACCTCTTACCCTACTATATACTATATACTATATACTATATACTATATAAATAAATAGAATAAAGTCCTGTTATTAATTATACCCTAGAAGTATAGGTGTTCTATAGAATTCTAGAGCTAATGTAACTAATTAGAGAGTAGGATTTATAATAAAGTAAATGTTAATTAACGAATCCTACTACGTTTACTATACTTATTTAATTATAAGAGCCTAAATCTCCTTATTAGTTAATTTATTAAATATATAACGAATCTAATTACTACTAAGCCGATATATCGGGCCTAGGTGTAATGGGTTGGTACCCAGGATAAAGCGCGGCTATGGAGTAGCTGTGCACACGCACGTGCCTTCCCCCTTTTGTACCTTACCGCCCTATCGTCAACGCTCAGAGCAAGAAGCTCTGACCAGGCATCAGAGACCTCACTAGTACGAAGAGCCTTCTCTTCTCTTCTCTTCTCTCTTTAGCTTATTCTCTTTGGAAATACATTACCTTTTACTTGCACTGTATACTTTGCATGTGACCCGTGACACTAGGAATCGAACACGAGAGGTATTATTAGCCGGCTAAGCGAGGCCCCTTTACGTTCTTTTTCTTATCTAACGACGCCCCTATAGCTTAGCTATATTCTCTATTATTTCCCTTGTATATAGGTTGTTAGAAGACAAGGGAATGTCGCTAGTAATACCATTAATTTCAGTATAAATAAATCAAATATCACTATAATACTAACTAATTAGTTTCCTCGTACTAACAAAGGGTACGTGATTCCACTGCTATTCTCTACACCCGCAAAATAGGAAGCAACCGTAGCATGTAGTCCTACCGACTTTGCCCTCTCTGCCCATTTCTGAAAAGATATGACCTCAACCCCTTGCCCGATTTCCCCCTCGACATATCCCTTCAAATCCTCCAGCGGAATGTTTGTGCTACCGATATGATGGAAGAAGCGAACCCCAAGGCCCACCATTATGCTCGTCATCTGCCCGAGAATTTCTCGTGCACATTCATCCACCGAGTTGATGTGCACGAAGCCACGAAACTTTTCTGACGGGGGCACTGCCCGGAGAAGGCGACTAAATTTAAGAAGATCTTCAATGAGATCAAGCTCGGCGGCGTCGTCCCGGTGTACATGGGACGGTCGGTGGATGATAACTGGAAGCTGGTAGTAGGCGCACGCCTTTTCAAGAAGGCGCTCACTAGCCCATTTTGATGCCGTATACCCATCAACACCATCGAGAGGCGGTGGGAAAGCTGCGCAAGAAACCTCGCCAAACTCCTCCAAGCCGCTGTAAAGCGAGACGCCAGCTGTAGATACGTAGTGTATTGGAATCCGGCGCGGTAGTGCCAGTTTGATGAGCTCTTTTGTTGAGAGGACATTTTCGGGCTCCAGAGTGCGATAGTGCTTGAGATGAGACACATTGGCTGCATTATGAATAATGGCATCGGCCTCTGCAAAAATTCGTGCAGTATCTTCATCCGACAGGCCTAGGGCTAGTTGGCTTAGGTCCCCTCTTAATATGGAGATTTTGTCGGTGTTAAGGGAAAGCAACGCTTCCGGTCGACGGACGGCGATGCAATGGATTGTTCGCACAGTGTCCTCGGCTATGAGCTGCTTCAATATTATTCTGCCTAAGAAACCAGTTGCCCCAGTTAGTACCACGACTTCGGGGCATCGCTTGGGGATCGTCGGATACAGTTTAGGTACGCTTTCATTAATGGTTATATTATGTGAGACCATCTCAGGAGGGACTACATCCAGTAGCTGCGTCTCGTTGTCCCAATCAATCACTGAACTCTCTCCCAAGTACCCTGATTTCTTTTCCTGGATAAGTGCTACCATGCCTCTGAGAGAACTTGACCCAAACATCTGTGCCAACTCCAAGTGGCAGCCAAAGTATTTTTGGATGTGGCTCTGTAATTGAACTAGGAGAAGAGAGCTCCCACCGACATGGAAAAAGTCCGAATCGCCGTTCATATTCATGCGGTACAACGCGAAGATTTCGGCTGGAATGACTTGCGACCATGTCTGTTGTAGAGCAGCTTCCTCAGGTAGAAGCTGGACGTTAAGCTTGCCACTGTATTCTGCCCCTGACGGTACACTTGTGGTACAGCCATGGAGCGGTAGCTTGGCCACGGCGCGTCGATCAACTTTTCCGGTGCTCCCTCTCGGTAAATCATCAACGTTTATGATTATAGATGGTCTCATATGCTGGGGTAAATGGAGGTTTTCCTCAAAACTTCTATTCTCTACCGGTGTTTCCGTGGAAAATACCACATGGGCGGCGATAAACTCAGGCCCGCCATCGTCGCCATGTCGGACAGAAGCGACTGCTTCCTGCACTCGGCCCTGATATGTTTGCAAGATAGCGCCTTCGATCTCCTGGAGGTCAATTCGAATACCACGCAGCTTGATCTGGGTGTCGCCAGCGATCCTGACACCAACGACAAGACTGCCATCGCAGAGGAGATGGCCCATATCCCCGGTCCTATGCATAAATGCTGAGGCGGTAGGGTTCACAAATGGATCAGAAAGAAACCGCAGTTTTGTTTCACTATGTTTGTTTAGATATCCAAGAGCAATCAATGCCAGCGCCGCCAATGATGATCTCTCCAGTGAACCCAATGGGCAGCGGATGCAGATGGCTATCAACTATATAAACGTGAGCATTAGGAGCAGCTTTCCCAACAGGAATAGGTGTCAGTAAATTCTCGCTGTAAGTGACTTCCGCGCGGTGAGATGAGCAGGTGACCTCAGTTGGGCCATAGGCATTGAAGAGGTGAAGCGATTCTTTTCCTACCAGCCGGAAAGCTCGAATTAGGCTATCTGTTATTGGTTCTCCACCACAAATGGCCACCTTCCAAGGGGACCTCTGGAGGTCTTGAAGACCGTTGTTGATCCAGCTGAGGTACTCGGATGGAGTTCCTGCAGTCATTGTGATTTGTTCCGAAGCCATTAATCGAGTCAATGAAATGGGATCCCCATGCAAACTCGAGGGGCAAATGTAGACATATCCTCCAAAAGCAAGAGCAGAGAATATCTGGGTCAAAGACATGTCAAAACTGAATGAGCTCTGCTGCAGCACTCGCTCGATACTGAAGCCATAGGTCGACGCCGAAAACGCAACCTCATTGCGTAAACTGCTATGCTTAATTTGAATGCCCTTCGGAGTACCGGTAGAACCGCTCGTATATAATATGGCTGCTGGGTTATCGGCCATAGCTTGAATTTCGTGAACTCCGATAGCAGAATCATAGAGAGTCTCGACATTGATGGTTGTAGTGTCTTTGATGTCGAGACCAGGTAACTTGTAAGCAGTAGTATTGTCAAAAAGAATGGCGGCGGGATTGCAATCCCCGGCAATGCTAGATAGCCTCTCGATTGGCATGATTGAGTCGAGAGGTACATATACAGCGCCAACGTACATAATTGCAAGCAAGGAACAAACCCTATCAACACTTCGCTCTTGAGAAACTGCGATCTTAAATCCTCGTTTCTCACCCAAAGTGAAGAGCTTTGCCACAATTTGTTGGACGCGGTGAAACATCTGTTCGTAACTGAGAGAGCTTCCATATCCATCTTTCAAGGCAGGGTCCTCCTTATGAACTTTAGCAATATCAACTATACGATGTATCAAAGTTTCAGGCCATGAGTATTTGAGTGAGGGTCCTGTAACTCCATTAGTAACCACAAGTACACACAGGACTTCCCCCACTTCCTCTCCTCAAAAAGTCATTCACTTACCTAGTCCCAGTTACACCGCATTACTGATGCTTTCATTCGGGAATATAGCAGGCGAGAACAGAAGATCCGTTGGGCGTCGGGAGAATGTATCTAGGATCATGTGGTAGCTGTCCATAAGCTATTGCACATCATTTCGGGAATACAGGCATTCCTGGACCATAATGTCGAGTTTGCAGCCTGTGATATAATCGGCTATGTCGATGTTTATATCATAAGCTGTTTTCCCGGTTTCGAAATCCATGACGTCCATTCGCGCGCCTCCAAAGGATGAAGATTCCTTTGCACCTTCGCGGTAATCCACAAAGGTCTGAAAAAGTGGGCTGTGATACTCCGATCTCGACATGTGGAGCTCATCAATGAGGGCCCCAAATGGAAGTCTGAAATGAGCGAGGGCGGCTAGTATCTTCTTTCGAGTATCTTGCAGCACGCCCAGAAATCTTTCATGCGGTAAATGCTTTGTAAACCGTAGCGGTAGTAAGTTAACGTAAGGACCAATACCATCAAGCAAGTCTTCGTTAGCCCGGTTGCCAGAGGCGATGCCCACACAAAAATCTTCGGTATCAGTACAACGGGCTACAAGCGTTCGGAATGCCGCAAGATAGAAGTGAAAAGGTGTCACCTTCAGCGTGCGACTTTATCGGGTTATTCTACTTGTCAGTTCCCTACTCAACCGTGTGCTGACCCTGTGGAATTCATAATTTGTCTGGCGTGTCCGGGACTTGGAGTCAGGAAAATGAAAAACAGGCAATGGTGGGGGTATGTCTTTGAAGACGTTCTTCCAATATGCCATGTCCTGGTTCTAGGCGCCATCTAAATATTCTTCTCTTTCGCGAAGAGTAAAATCTAGGTATTGTAAAGGCTCCCTTAATGTTGATGATTGTATGCCCTCTCAAGATCTTCATAAATATTTGTGAGCTTAGGCCATCCATGATGATATGATGACAGCCAACGAGAAGATAGTGTTCACTCGAGGATTTAGTCAAAAGAATGGTTCGCATTGTCTCGCCCTTCTCCAAGTTGTAAACATGACCCGTGTGTAGTTTCACTGAACGTCTGTGAAACCTCGCTCTCGTTGGTAATATTCCGTGTCTCAAGATGAATACGAGGGGTCCCCATAACTCCTTGAAAATAGCTTTAATCTGGACGGGTTTGGAAACAGGTTCGTAGAATTTCGTGTGTATTTGCTACTTCTGTCACGGCTCGCTTGAGATCGGCGATGCGTAAGCTCCCTCTAATACGGGATGAGCCAGTGTGGTTAAGTGTGGTGGCATCTTTAGTGAAGAGGTGTACGAACCAGAACATGGATTGACCATGGGACAGCGGTCCCTCTCTATCCAAGAGCACAGATGGCTCCTCTTCAACCTCCTTTTCTTCGATACGCTCCCAGTCAGCAGAGGAGTTGGAACCTAAGGTAGTGATTCCCGAGGCATTGTCGGAACTGGCATTGTTAGATATTTCACCGATAACTGAATTGAATTGTCATCATGTTTCTCAGTATCTCGTTCGTCTGAGCCGGGAGTTTCTACTGCTACTCGAGGGGTGAAGCCTTTGCTAAGTTGGAGGAAGGCAAGGTTTAGGAACTCGCCGATGGATGCGCAGCCAAGGACCTTGAGTACTGGCACATTTACCTGGAGGTTCTTAAGAAACCACGTGCGAATCTCAAGCGCAATCAGAGAGTCAAGCCCCAGATCATCAGTTTGCAAGGCGAGAACTGCGTCCTCACTTCGACCCTCACTGGGGTCGAATTTGAGCAGATTCTGTAACTTCACCAAGAAAGCATCTGCAGAGGGTTAGCCAACTTTTTGGAAAGGGAAGGATAGTCTCACCTTTCAAAATCCTGAATACTTCCTATTTTGTCAAGGCTTCTTGGAGCTGAGTTTGAAAGGGGCAGCAGCAACTCCAGTGCTTTTACCCGCATCGTTCGCGGACGAATGAATGAGGTGGTGGGAAAACCTGGGGTTGTCGAACCAAAGAGGCTTACGCTCATCTGTCATTTTGATATGAGACACGCCTGTGGAAACTTAGGGATCCAGACCCGAATCCTTACAGCCCGCAATGATAGCTTCTGCAAAGATCTGGTGGAAGACCTGCTCGGGAAGCCACATATAACCTCCTTCTTTGATATCTTCTAGCGTGGCATTACTAACCTCGCGGGTAATATAACCAACGCCAACAATGACTCCTATGTTAATAACTGAAGCAGACAGACCACGCTTCCGTCGTTGAGCAGCGAGACCCATCAAAAAGGCGTTTGCGGCGGAGTAGTTGGATTGACCAAGATTACCAATCAAACCTGCCATTGAGGAAAAGTAGATGAAGAAATCCAAATTCCAGGTACTAAATAAGCTCACCAGGCTGATACTTCCTTGCACCTTGGGACCTAAAACATCAGTCATTTTTTTCAGGTCCATATTTGGTAAAGTCGAATCCTGGAGTACCATGGCCCCTTGGGCTACGCCGGCCACTGGCGGCATCGTCGCGGAAATTTCATTGTAATATTTGCGGAGATCCAGCATACTTGTCACATCACTATGGGGGAGTTAGCAGTTTCTATACCAAGCCAAAAGCGAGATAATTATCGTACCAGGACAGCACTTTGACCGTTGCTCCTACACGACGGACTTTCGCCAGCCGCTTCTCATCGATCCGGGGCTGGCGGCTTGACAGAACAAGATATCTTGCACCTAGACGAATCATCCATTCACAGATGGAGAGCCCCAGGTCCCCAGTGAACCCAACCAGCCAATAGCTTCGGTCTGCTGCAAAGAGAGGTTTGGGATCAGCGGGTCTTATGGTTACAGGCAAGGGTTGCGTATTTTCGGCAGCCTGCCAAGTAATCACTGGCGCAGGTACCTCGTCCTTATATAAGTCAGAAATACTGCTCTTCACAATGGTATTGGCATTAACATCAGCTCGACTTTCCATGTCGCTGTGGGCATAGAAGCTGGCTTCACTGAGGCATTGTTGAAGGACCTCATTGATATCACTACGCGAGATATGAGTAATACGCTGGAAAATGCTGTCGGCAGATTCTTGTTTGGAGCATCGGGGGATGCATCTCTGAATTACCTGTGCAGTTTCGCGCGAGTCGAGAGTACTCGAAAAGTCGACGAACTTCTGGATAGATGGCGGTAGCTTCTGACGGACGAACCGTTGGTGCAGTCTGGGTGGTAAGAGAGTCCACCCACAATCTTCCTGTTCATGGACTGTGGTAAATTTGACACTGACTCCCATAGCAGCAGCCCTTCGAGAGACCACACTGGCTAAGATGGGATTGGGCTCGTGAAGGTGGAGAGTGTCATCTAAGGCGAGGTCAGAGACCAGATAAGTAGCAACGATATTATCCACAAGCGCACCAAAAAAGGGTGCCTCTGGGATGCCTTCAAGGGTAAGCGCTCTTGCTTGTGAACGAGGCAACGTAACAGTAGAGGCAGTTGTCTCGGAGAAAGCGATAAGGGCTCCCCCCCGTCTCGTCGTCTGTACCAAGGAGAGCAAACAATTGACTACCATTACCGACCGGTATAGACAAAGCTGATGAGTACTTGACGTGCATTAACATCGATGACTCGGTTACATGTTCACGCATATCCTGTAGAAGGGAGCCTTTTTCTAGGAGGATTCGCGATCCCTCGCCTTCATAGACTGCGGAAAAAGCAAATTTCGACGGATCCACGTCCTCAAGAATCCGACAAGATGTAGAATTATGGCGCCTGTTGAGGTCAATATTCTCGACAAGACGGGGGATGGCCACGCCTTCGTCTGTGTGGGCGATCTCCCACTCGGTTGACCAAAGCATCTCTTCAGATAAGTTTTCTGTTCCTGGGCCTTCCATCTAGTCACAAGCTCAAGTCTCAGCAATGCATCTGTGATCTCGCTAGCATTGGCGTTCTCAATGTCGATGCTAGCGAGACGGATCTCTGGTATCTCCCAGAACATGGACCTGATGAATCCGACTGACATGTTTGCGTGGGGAGAGTGGGCGCGGCGGCCCTGAGTGAACCATACAATGGCCTTTGCATTCTGAACCATGGCCTTCAAGCCATCAAACTTGTCTTGGGTCAGGTCTGCAAAAAGTGGTTGGTCCAGGTCCGAGAGATTCAGGATGCTCGTCGTGGGGGTGACATCTCGGATGTAGGTCACGTGCTGGTACCATGAGTTTACGAGGGGTTGGATCTGTCGGACCAGCCGAGAAGTCTTAAGCGAGGAGCCGCCAATGATTATAAGATCACCCTGAACCTTCTCTACAAAATCTGTGGGCGCAGTCGGGTTGCGCAATAGTGTGATGCGGTCGTCAATTGCTTGAGAGATCATAATAGGTGCTGGACTTGACAGTGTATCCATATCGTCAGTGATGGTGTCGATGCCGCTGAAGCCCGTGGCACGCAAAAGCTGGTCCCAGACGACAGGTTCGACACAAGGGGACAGGATCCGCCCGTCGCCTTCGCCTACCCACCAACCTGGAAGAAACCCATAGGTGAAGCTGGTTCGGATCGGCTCGTTGTCTGTCATCTCAGCCATGATCAGATACCCGCCCGGTCTGAGCAAATGGCGAACCTGCCGCAATGTTTTTTCAATGCTCGCGGTGGCGTACAGAACAAACGATGCCACAACGAGGTCGTACGCATGGGCCGAGTAGCCTTGTTCCAACACGTCCTTCTCAAGATCGAGGGCTTTATAGGACATTCGGTCACCGTACTCCTCGAACCTCGCCTGCGCCTTCTCAAAAAAGCCAGATGAGACGTCGGTAAACTGATAGCTGCCAAAAGACCCCCCAATTTCGTTGAAGATGTCCTGGGTGGCGTGACCCGTGCCTCCGCCAACCTCAAGAATCTTCATAGCCGGGTAGCGATGCGTGATCTGTTGGACGCCTCTGCCGAGATATTTGATGTAGGACCTCATTCCCAGGCTATGGGAGTAGAATGTTGAGAAAAGATCATCTTTGAACATGTGTTCAAGGATCGTCGTTTCGCCGCGCACAACGGCCGGTATGTTTTCTCCAACAGTCTCGACCATTCTCATGTCCAGGCAATTGTTGTTTTTTTGCTTGAGAAGACGGATTACTTCCTGGTCATCGTCCATGTATTCTGGACAAGCATACTTGTGCTTTCCATCCAACACATAGGCCCGAATATGTGATGAGAATCGAAAGAGACCTTTATACACGCCCTCGGTACGGGCAGGGTGGTCGAAAGATATCTCACGCTCCCATTGATTCAGGTAATAAACGCAAACTCGCTCAAGATCTCGCGCCAGTTCACACTCGTCTTCAGTGGCACGACCGTCCCAGCAGACAGCACTCAGATCTGGAGTAGCAGGACCCCAGAGAGTGGTGCAGAAAACCTTGATATCGTCCTCAGCAGTGGCCTCGGCAAAGCGTACAAACTGAAGGTCTTGGACTTGAACCATGGCATGCTCACCAGTTGGAGAGAAAATGTCCACGTCGCCGGATACACCCTCCCTGTTACAAGCGGTCTCGGCAGAATCGAAGGGAAGCGAGCCGGCTTCTGTGAGATGCTCGGCACACAAGGCTGGGTTGATTCGAATTGACTTGATCGTCTTCGGGACATGGATAGCAGATAGCCTTCCATCATCTGGATAACAATACGCTAGTATGATTGCTTGAAATGCGTAATCCAGAAGGGTTGGATGAAGAAGCATAGGACGTTTTTCAGCATCAATAATGTTGCGCACTATCCCACAACCAATCCCAGCCTTTCTGCTAAGATCAGTAAGAGCGTGGAAGGGCCCAGTTTATCTGAATCCGACATTCGACAAAGACGAGTAAAATCGGTCACTATCTATTTTAACCATCATAGTCTCAGCTTCTTGACGAGGTGGAAGAATGTCCCCCGATGGTTCACCAAAAAGAACTTTGAGGATCCCGTTAGCCTTCGGTGCGAGCGATTCTGCTTGTTTACCCACCGTTGCATAGATGGCAAAGTCAGCTTGTACCATATCATCGCCCTCATTGATATTGGTTAATGTGAACAGAGTCTCTACTGCAACATCATCCCCTGGGAAGGCAAGGGCGTTATGAATAGTGACATCTAGGACCTCAACTAGTTTCGCCATACCACTGGCGACCAGAATTTGAGATGCCTCTAAAGCCATACATACGTAACCCGCCGCTAGAAAAACTGCTTGGCCTTGAACTTGATGATTGTCTAACCAAGGAAGTTCCCTCACCGATAAAAGATTGCGCCAACGGTAATGTTTGCCATCAGTCCTATCAGGGAGAAGATTACCGAGCAGTTCGTGCGTGGGGCCATTGCGCAGACGGAACCCTTTTGAAACTCGCGACTCATGCCAGAACTCGCGCTCTTTATCCCAGGAATATGTAGGAAGACCTTCCAACAAAGTCTTTTGACGAGAGCCACTGATGAGATCCTCATATCCCTTGATATTCACGGCATTCTCGCCCAGTTCTCTCCAAAGAATGCCCAGACCAGCGGAAAATGCCTCGAGGTCATTCTGGCCCCGTTGGAGAACGCCCGTGTATGGCAAGCCCTTTACTCCTGATGGTTTCTCGATAACTGTGAGAACCGGCCGCTTCAGAGCCGGATGTGGGCGAGCTAGCTAGTAATACAAAATAAAACCAACACTAAGCCTCATTTAATGTAACCTGTACCGACTGTCGAATGAACATAAATATATACTGAATATATATAGTGGTTAATGTAGTAGTGTTCACGTTGGGTATACTAAGCGAGTTCACAGTGTGCACGTTAGATTAGGTTTTCGATAGCATCGTCTGATTTGTATAGTATACCCAGGATAAGGCCGGGGTTTGTATTCGGGCGACGGAACGGACTTAATCGGATAGGGCTACTATACCATAACTAACAACCAACAACCAACAATCGGATCGAGTTCGCCCCGTAAGTATTAGATACATTTTACCCGGCCACGTGGATCGAACATAAGTACCAACTTATCCCCTTTTCTCTTTTCCGGGCACAAAGTTTCCATCATACTGCAGTAGTTTCGTGCTACATGAATCTCTAGCCCAGGATTCGTTTTCCTTATCACATTTGATGCCTATCTTTGGTTCTACATAGCTCCTTTAACTCTCCTTCTCCACGCCGTAAAATATCGACCATTTTTCCACGATAACATGTCTAAAAATGAGAATATCTTGGCCGAGCTTGGGTCACGATTGTCATCGGGTGCATCAATTGTACTTCCCAACAATACAGAATTCGCCAACCTTACATCCAGATGGCGAGAGTATGATGCTCCTAGCATCAATGTTTTAGTTGAAGTTGCCAACGAATCCGACGTCCAACAAACCATCCATTACGCCGCTAAGCACGGTATCCCTTTTGTTGCCAGGTCTGGAGGTCACGGTGCAACCGGAGCACTTATCCAGGCAAGAAACGCTATTCAGATTGACTTTCGCTCTTTGAATCATATCGCACTTTCTGAGGATGGCCAAAATGCCACGATTGGCGGCGGTGCCAACGTTGCTGATACCGTCAACAAACTTGCGAGTTTGGGGAAACGAACAGTCACTGGAATATGTGAGTGTGTCGGATTCTCTGCTCCAGCTCTTGGTGGCGGGCACGGCCGGCTTCAGGGCCAGTATGGACTCATGGCCGATCAAGTAATCTCAGCACGCCTTATCCTTCCGAATGGTGAGGCGGTCACTGTGTCGGAAACATCCAATAAAGACCGCTTCTGGGCCATCAGGGGAGCCGCACATAACTTTGGCCTCGTGACTGAGTGGGAATATCGTGTTTATGATGACAATCCCTCATGGTGCTACGGGGTCTTCGTCTATACAGGAGACAAGCTTGAGGCTCTCTGCAACCTGGCAAACAAGACTATGCGAGATCAGCCACCGGAGCTTGTTCATTGGGGTTACATCATTAAAGTAGCAGAGATTGATCCTGACCATGTCAGTACCACTCTTGCGTTCCCTTTCTGTGCGAACTCAAAAAGGCTAATTATTTTATAGCCCGTCTTTTGGTTTGGAATTATCTATAATGGCTCACCAGAAAAAGCCTCCGAGTACGTCAAACCGTACCATGACATTGGACCACTGAGTGTACAGACTGGGCAAGGAACACTGCATGATCTTGCTGTTCTAACCTTCCAAGTAAGTTCAACAATTTGGTCGGACATGGTCGTTTTGGAAATCAGAAGGAGTATTGAAAATGTCAAGTCAATTCTAACACCTTGGCATCAGGACAGAAATGGCCCAGGTTGCGCTTGCGGGTTGACCTCCCATCGTTATCCGATTGGTTTACAAACATACAATGTGACTGCCGTCAGAGAAGTGTACAATGAGATTGACTCCACATTCAATAAGGTCCCCGAGGTTGCCGACTCCTTTTTCCTTCTTGAGGGTTACCCAACCCAGGCAGTGAATGCTATCGATCCAGACAGTACAGCTTTCCCGCACCGGGACGACAATATTTTGGTCACGTCTTACATTCAGTACAAGCCCAACTCGACCATAGATCCCCTCGCGCGGGAGTTTGGTGGAAAGCTACGAAAATATTTGCTTGATGGGAGCGAGGATCCAGAACACCTCCGAGCTTACGTCAACTATGCTGATGGTACCTAGTCTTTGCACGAGGTTTATGGCTGGGAGGCATGGAGAATAGAGAAGTTGAAGAAGTTGAAGGCTCAATGGGATCCTCAGAACAAGATGCGGTATTATGTCCCAATTGAATAGGAAGGAAAGTGGATGTACCAGTGGATGTTCGTCAGCAAATGACATGACCAGCTACTTTTCATATTTTAGCCGATAGTTCAATACATAGTTCAGCTAAATGAATGCTTCTATTCTATTTCATATTCCCAGAAACTTTCTTAAGCAAAACTTTGATGACGGAAAAGAAAAGTTGTCCCTGGTCATATCTCGCTTATTTCTACGAAGGGACCCGTCGAAACAAACCTCGCCGTCGACATCA
Source organism: Hymenoscyphus occultus (assembly GCA_900536445.1). Classification (NCBI taxonomy): domain Eukaryota; kingdom Fungi; phylum Ascomycota; class Leotiomycetes; order Helotiales; family Helotiaceae; genus Hymenoscyphus; species Hymenoscyphus occultus. The sequence continues at coordinate 1,034 of UNPT01000039.1, read as the reverse complement.
GCGATTCAACTGCCACTTACAACGACCATAGGCCGAAGGGAATTGGGAATCTCGCCAGTACTGTTATACACAAGTCTTAGATCGGCAGAGTAGTAGTTACGTAGGTGATTACCAGCGAATACCTGCATTGGTATGTTTTGCTTCTTGGCTCTTGGCAATGGAGCTATCCGCAGCAGGCACGCCCAATTTGATACTCTCCTCGCTTATTGAATCCCGTCTCCGTTACTCGAGTAGCCCCCTTGTTAAGCGAGAGGCAAGAGTCGTGGCCAAGAAACTAGATTAACGACGCAGGCTTCACAATAACGTAGTTAACACTGACAAAGACGACTTAAACTGCCGCGAGTCTATGTATCGAAACGATACAAAGATATCTTTTCATAAGAAGTCTGTTGAATATATAGATTTATAAGAGAAGAATTAATTTATGTCCATCTTACTGAATTTCGTATTATTCTCACTATAAATTTCAATCTTCTAGTGTATCTTGAGAATTATTAAATACTAAGCTTAAATATCTAGATCATTAGTATTCGCTAAAAGCTACTAATCTCCCTAAAGAAAGCTCGATTACTAGCGATTAGGAGGGGTTCTTTATTAATTATTATCTAATTATTAAGGGCCTATTATATAGTATAAATTTATAGGTTCTTAATTCCTTCTAGTTTTACTATTAAATCTCCCGATTTTAAAAGACGTTATATTTAATACTATATTATAGATTTAGGCCGGAAATATATAAATAAATTATAGCTTATATTAAGAAGTAAAGTTATATAAAACTTTAATTATAGACGTAAGCTTTGTGAACGTGTGGAGTGAACCACTGCTTGCTGTAATGAATACTGAGTCAAACCGAACACTGCTATAAAGAGCGAACAACTAAGTAAGGAGAGAAGAGAGTGTGTGTGTGTGTGTGTGTGTGTCTATTTAACGTCTTAGCGGGCACGTGTGTGACACGTGTCCTTCAGTCCCCGTTGGGGCAAAAGACGCCAGGGGGGGTAGGCCCCTGGTTTCCTGTCTAGCTAGCTAGTTTA